>SSNP01000066.1:2559970-2597346 GCA_006937955.1 Pachypanchax playfairii
GCTCCACCATCCACTGCCATCATTTGCATTCTCTGACTGAGAGCCCTGCCTCATTTCACAGGAATCCAACATTGACAGAGTCAGACAGCTGTCACCAGACAGAGAGAAAAGAAACTTGGAGCTCACGCTAATTCAGCTTTCCCCTCCCCTTCATTCCCCTGACCCTCTGTTAAGCACACACATAAACAATCAAACAAGAGAAACTTTTTCGACCGGCTCCGACTTTTGCTACTGAACTCAGACAGTCTCAGAAAGACTCAAATGCTTACGTGCATTTGTATGTGCACGTTAACGCTAAGGTTACATCACCAGCGCGACTTGCGTCTGTGATGTTAATTTATGTTTGTATGTAGCTTCTTGATTTATTTTTTTCCTGCATGGTCAGTCAGGTTACGTTTCTGTCCGCAGAAACGAGTTGCATTTGTTAGTGCGCTTCTCTTCCTGCCTTCTTGCTCAGTTTTCACATGACACCTGAAAAGATAGCTTGTTGATGTATTAGGAATATTAATATGCAAACAGTCTACCTGACAGTATAAGGCAGCCTTCTGTTGTGGAAAGATAAATATTATGTTTTAATTATAAAAACATAAAACCGAAATGGGAAAGACAGATGAAGAAGGGGGAGGTGTATGTGTGAGTGTGCTGTGCAGGCTTATTCCAGAGGAAATGTGTTTTTTTTTTTTTTTTGCAAAGATTTAGAGTTGAAAAGAGTGGATCGCATAATGCAACGCTGTTTTCTGAAGAATGTGATGCCCTGTCATTTCCCCTTCCCCTTTTTTATGGATTGCAATGTCTTTTTTCTTTTCTTTTTTTATATCTTTCCTCCTTCACTGTCTGAACAGTCTATTTTTTCTGTCCTGACTTCATAACCAAGCAGGGAAATCCTAACGTGATCATTAAGACATAAAACGGCCTGATAAATGTTTCATAAGGACAAGGCAGGCCACTGATAGCCACCCAGGAATACTGAGGAGCCAACCTCATCTCACAGTCCTCCCCTCGATCAAACACACACTCACTGGAATACAATTGAAGTTTTTAAATATCTAAAAAGCCTGGGCTAATTCCCAACATGGGTAATATTTACAAATTGAGTCTGAGAGACAGGGTTGGGGAGAGTAGCAGAGAGCAGAAAAAATGGAGAAAAATCAAATGAACCATGCAAGGCAAAAGAGAAAAGAGAACAGAGAAATAAATTGCCCTTTTATATTGTGCAAGCGTGTACAAAAATACTAAGTCTGCATTTATCCGAGACATGTCAATCAGAGCAGCACACTGACAATTAGTGCGTTTGAATAGAACTTTTATCATTTACCAGACACCAGAGTCCTGACCTACTGTACAAAAATACAGCTCGGGGAATGAATGTGCCTGTAACACAATGACTGTCTATTTAAGTTTGGTGACACATAAAAAATACAGATATGACAGGCCAGACTTCTTCAAATGAGTGGGGGGTAGAAAGCTCAGGTTTTGTAACCACTGAATTCTCTGATTATAGAGAAAAGAAGAATAGTATGAGGAGAAGAAGAAGGAGAGGAACGGATGTCATTACAAAGACAAAGTAATTTGGGTAGACAAGAGTAATAAAAAAACTAAACAATAGAAGTAATTTATTTGTTAAAGCACGTTTTGTACAAACAAACATGCACACACAGACACACACTAACACAATGGCACACACACACATATGACGAACCTCCTTTCAAAATGCTGGTTTCTGTTTTTTAATAAGGGGCCTTCCCTAATGATAGAGGCCCAAGCATAGGATTGTTATGCATAGGCCTCCATTCATATGGAGGAACTATTATTCTTCACTCTGAACTGGACTATTTTAGATACATTACTGGTCAAAGTTTCACATCACCCCAATAATTTTTTTTTCTCTTTTTTTTTAAATTCAAGTTGCGTAAGTTCAATAAATAGCTTGACATGATAGAAAGGTACGTAGTGAACTGACAGAGGTTAAAACAGGTAAGATTAGCCTAAACTGAAAAATAATGTACATTTAGAATTATACAAAAAAGGCCTTTCCAGGGAACACAAAATGGGTTAACAATTCAAAGCAGTCCTGCAGCAATAAAGGTTGATCAAGGCCTTGAAAGCTGATACTACCTGTTCCTGCAGGTGTTCCAACTTTGATGGATTACTCCCCCCGTCTGCACAAAAGCAGAACACACTGTTGTACCAGACTTTTTTGAGCTTCATCTGAACATCATTGTACTGCAGAAAGCAGTATGTTGCTTCACAAATAGTGAGAAAAAGGCAATTATGAATAAAAGAGGGACAGACCATCATAGCACTTAAAAATGTGCATCTTTACAGAGAAATTGCCAAAAAAAGTCAAGGTGTCAGTGAGTATATTTTATGTCAACATCCAAAGACACTCAGAAGCTGGGAAAAACTGACAGGAAGAGCTCTGGCTGACCCAAAGCCACAACTGAATCAAAGGTTCAAGTTTTTGAGAGGAGGCTCACAGAACAACAGCTTCAAGCACAGATTAATTGTAATTATATTAAGCAAGTGTCAGTTTCAACTGTGAAGAGAAGACTTTGAGCTGCAGTTTGACAGGATGAGTTATAGCAAGAAAGCCACTGCTAAGATGTCAGAAAAATAACAAGGATACTTGCCTAGGCCATGAAACACTGCCACTGGACTACTGAAGACTGGAAGAATATATTATAGACCAATGAATCAAAATCTGAATTATTTGGTACATCATAAAGAATTGTTGTACACCATCAAGTAGGTACAAGGATGGTTCTACAGTGTCATGCATCAACTGTCAAACATGGAGGAGGAACTATGGTGGTCTAGGGCTGTTTTGTTGGATCTAGGTTCAGTAACTTGTACAAAAAAAGAGGCATCCTTAACTTTTAAATATCTTCTACTATATTACACTGGCACCATTCGTCATCAAACAGGCCTGGTGAGTCTGCAGAACAGATATGAGGACCTGTAACACACATTTCTGTGGCACATGCTCTGTGCTCCACAGTGGCAAGAAGATGTAGCTTTGTAAATGGTTTACAGAGCGTTCACACCAAATGCGTTTGAAGCGACCAAAAAGCGCTGTACACTCATAGCTGGTCGCTTGATCATTTGCAACTTGAAGCATGTCCAAAGCAAACTGGTTGTGCTTCAAAATATGCAATTTTGATGTGTGTGAAGCATAAATACACAACTTGTGGGAGGGAGTAGTTCCAGACGGTATTTTTGCAGGATGGCAGCTGTCGATCTAGCATTTGAAGAGAGAGTCTCCCTTCTCTATGTTTTGTGGAGAACAGAGCAGCAGCGTAGAGGACGTCCTTGCTATATTTGGGTCCATCACATCCCCCAGAAATGTGAGCATTTTGGTGAGTTTCACCTCTTGCTCCAAGAGCTGTGCCTGATTCACGCAAATTGGTTGCAAGAATTAGGCAGAAAAGCGTTTTTGTGACGCAAATTTGCTTCTGAAGCATCCCGGGACCCCGGTCACTGTTCATCTCGCTTCTGGTCACTTCAAACACGTCTGGTGTGAATGCACTGTTAGGCTTTTTCACTCATGCACCAAGTGGCAGTCCCCTTCAAAGTTTCAAATGAAAGTATCCAAACTGAAACAGTTGCAAGTGGTTATCAAGTCAGGCTAGCTATGTGAATGAATGAATGAATGAATGAATGAATGAATGAATGAATGAATGAATGAATGAATGAATGAATGAATGAATGAATGAATGAATGAATGAATGAATGAATGAATGAATGGGACTATGTGTATTTATTTTGCCAGTTAAACATGGTGCATACTCGTGATGGGCTGCATGTCAATAAAATCACTTACACCAAGCAACAGATATTGATTCATATCTATAGGCAATTGAGGCTTTTAAAAATTGTGTAAATAATAGGAGAGTAATTCTTTTGAAATGCATTAAAGACATTTAACTGGACTTTTGAGAAGAGTCATAGCATCCTAGCACCAATATCCTCTTCCTGTAAGTTAACTCTATAAAATGTTCTGCCCAATATTAATATTTCATTCCTCTTAAATTTGACAATATTCCTTTCAAGTTTTGTGGCTTTGACAAATGAAAACGTATTGTGGATAACTCAAACGCTGTATATTTTTTTCTTTGGGGGGATCCTCAAAATTTGTTTCCTCTTCCCAGCATTGATGATGCCTTGATTGATTATTGAACAATAATGGCTAGCATTATTGTGATGTCATAGTCATACTGGTTTGGATCATGTTCAACTTACTGTATTCCTGTTTCAATGACACAGTAATTACACTGTAACAGTTTGTCTGCATGTGTAATTACACCCCCATTGTACGGTTGCAATTAGATGAATATCCATGCTTTATAACCTAAGGCGTCAAGTTGGCAAATCCAATTTCAATTTGTATGGAGCAAGCATTTTGCCTGCTTGTTTGAGCCGTGGTAAGACCAGGGATATGCAGGCTAATCCCTGCCATGTTAAAACCCAAAAGAAAAATGTAGACATGGGGGATTCTCAACAGAAAGAAAGAAGAGGAAGAAGCCAGAAGGAGAGTATAAATTCATTTACAGCTAGGAGCAGAGTAGTAGGAGTGGGTAGGGATAGTGGGAAGGTTGTGAAAATACATGTAAAGAAGACTTCTGCTACTTAGGGTTTTACATGCATACAACAAAGCCTGTGTTTAACAGATTTAGCAATGGTTTGCTGAATGGTAAGTCAATAAAATAATCAGGGATCATTTTCTATAATTTGTGTACAAGTGAGAGAAAATATATTTTCTTCTTAGAACTAGTCCCTCTGATGTCTACTCAGCCCAGTTTTGATTTAATATGCCTCTTTTCAGGTTTAATCGTTACATTTGACACTGATTTTACGTACGTATAGTATATCTACATGTAAACTTTGCACAAAAAAAATATACATTTCTGCTTGGTGGATTATTTCTTTGTTGGAACAATGCTTCATAATAATAGATCATATGCAATTGGAAAAAACTTTTTATTTCCTTTATAAATGATGTCTTTTTCAAAAAGAAATGTATCTATTGGTTGAGCAGCAAGACATTGTTGCTGCTCATATTAAAATTTTGCAAAAAATCTTCCCACTGAACTCAAAGAGCTCCTTCTACTTTTAACTCTTGTTTAGAGATTGTGGTACCTCATGTGCTGACAATCATATTTCAGATTTACATTTGATTTGCAGCACATGTTAGCATGGACCTTTATACCATGGTCAGTTTGTTTCTGCTCCAGGCATGTTTGATCTGGGTTGGGCCCATGCTATATGGCAACTTTAAGTTGGTGTTCCATACAACCGATATGGAGCATTGTTTGGAATGGACCCTTGTGCCATCTCCAGATTGAGAGCCAAACTCTGAATAGTGAGGGATTTCAGTGACCGTCTGAAATAGGCATCCCATGAAGAAGATGGAAAAAAATAGTCTGCACACTGTGTCAGCACTTAGTTACCATAGGTAGTCTTCTACAGATTTGCAATCAAGGTTTGCAGGAGGATATAGCTGTGGCTATCTACCAAGACAACGCAAAACAGAATGGACACTACCAATCTAAAGTTTCAAAATGTGCATTGCAAACAGGTGAAGTAGATGTTATGTTTTAGAGGCAGATTCAAATTCTGCCCACAACAGTTGGATCATATAATCAAAATGTGGAGAATACACAATGAAAGCTATGCTGACTGGGGAACCAATAAGGTTACAACTTTTGGTAGAAGCAGTGTGATAGTGTGGGGTGGAATCTCCCTCACTGGAAAAACAAGCTGGTCATCACTGGAGGCGATCTCAATACAGAAAGCTGACATGTATTTTAATTAATTTTTCCCTCTTAAACAGCTCTTTAGTAATTAATTGCTCTGGTAAGGATGATGCATCTTTGTGAAGCAACTTTACAAAGTGTGTTTATGTCACCTTGCCACCTTGCTTTTTATACAATTACCCAGGCTCCTGTTTAAGTACACAAACTCAGTCTCACATTGGGACTGTCTACACTTGGCATGAGCTGAAGCACTCTGTAATAATGCCTACTGTAGATATTTAGTGCCAGCTCAGTTGTGTTGAGAATTTTGCAATGTGTTTTTTTCAGGGCGGTCTAGAAGAAACTGTAGGACTATAGGTTCTGTAAGCAGACAAGATTCTAGCACTCATAAACATGTTTACAAGTACCATCATGTTTTATTTCTAAGAAATCTGCCTCTGTCATTCACAAATTTAGTTACTGATTCACATTTTATGCAAAGTTTGAAGATTTCTGCATGGTCCATGTAGCAAGATATCCAGATTAAATTCTGTAACCAGTGGCAGTCTCATAACCCAAAAAAACGTTATATTCTAAGATGAACGACCCCCAGCATGTGAAGTGGCCTGCCTCAGCTTCAATGAACAATTGGGAATCAGCTAGGGTGTGCTGTTCATGCCAGAACAACCAATACAACCACAGAACACATGGTGGCTAAGCAATTTGAACATAGTGGTGGCTGACAAACAAAAGAAAAATGCAGAAATGATCAACGTAATAATCCTATGAGATTGTAAAATCATAAGAGAAAACACGGGAATACGAGAATCTTGAGCACTACCAAGGAAAGGAAAAAAGGAAATAAAGAATTTTTGAAAAGCCAAGGCCTGAGTGGTACCAGTGGCCATTGGAGCACTCAGTGCTGTGACTTCCAAACTCAGAGAGTGGCTCTAAAAGACTTCAAAAATCTCTGTCCAAACTAGCACAGTTCAAGAAATAGCTAAGATACTACATAGAACCCTTAAGCTCTCAGGCCTCTGGTAAAGGACCTGAACTATAAACCCCATTCAAAAAAAGTAAAGAAACACTTTGAAAACACATCACATCTCAATTGGAAAAAAAAAAAACTAGCTGAATACCCATACCAATATGAATGATTAATGTGTTAGTAACAAAATAATTCAACAATATTTAATGACAATTAAACTGATAAACTACAGATTTCTTAATTCAGACACAAGACATTTAAACTGGAAAACCAATGCAGCAGGTTGGTCCAATTTGCTGAAATAGACTTGCAGCAACTCAGAATGGTACTTTAAAATTTGTATGACCCTCAGTAACTACCAGTGTACTCTTCCCATATGTAGCTCATACACCAGAAGAAACCCAGGACCCACTGCAAAAATAAAGGGTCTAACAATGGACCTAAAAATGTAATCTCAATATGTAATGGCATAAGGGGTGCCATCATTTATTCTGTGTAGGCCTGTGAGTCCTCCCATGAGTAAAGTCTCCCCAGACCAACACTGACCCACCCCCAAAATGATGATGCTTACCAATGTGTCAGACATAATAATGTACACTGGGGCTTCTCCAGACCCCTTCAAGTCGGTCACTTGCACTCAAAGTCAACCTGCTCTCATCTGCAAAAAAAAAAAACCGAGCACCAGTGCCAGAGCAGTAAATTCTGGTGTTCTCTTGCAAATTAGAGTAAAGCTTCAAGGTACCTGGCAGTGATCACAGGGCCCAGTAAAGTACATCAGGGCCTCAGGTCCCCCTTATGAAGTCTATTTCTAATGGTTTGGTCAGATAAATTTACACCAGCAGCCCTGGAGGTCACTTTGTTGGGCTCTGGCAGTCCTGTTCCTCCTTACACAAAGAAGTAGATACCAGTCTTGTAGGTTAAGGACCTTCAATGATCCTGTTCAGCTCGTCTGGAGTAACTGCCATCTCCTGAAATGTCTTGAGACAGTTGGGATACACAGCAAACAGTATGACAATGTTGTGTAGGGATGTTCCATCCTGGTGGAGTTGGACTACCTGTGAAAACTCTGTAGGGTCCAGGTATGGCCTCTAACTACCAGTAGTGATTCTGACCTTCATCAAATGTAAAACTGATGAAAAGCAGTAAAAAATAAGAAGGGAAAAATGTTTGTGGCCCCCATCTGCAAAATCCTTCCTGTTTTTGAGGCATCCCATTGTTGAACCTTTAGTCACCTGTTGTTAATTTCATAAACACCAAAACAGTTGACACTGACTAACAACCCCATTGGCTACTTAACTGACCAAATCAATCTCCCACAAGTTTAACTAACTTGATGCTATACTCAGATTAAAAAGTGATACATTTTTTGAGCAGTGTAGTGTATGTATGTATGTATGTATGTATGTTTTTAGTTTCTTTTCTTTCCTTTTTAAGCTCAAGGTTAGCTGCAGAGCTATGATTAAGGTCCTAAACTGCTATCTGTGATAAAGGCTTTTGTTTGTGATAAAGGCCCCTTGTCTCGCTTTCTTTCTGCTTAGTGCTTCTAAAAAACACTTTTTCAAAGACATAAGTGCAAGAGCTGACCTTCTTTTACAGTTGAGATGTTATTGTTGATTACTATAATTTAAATTTATCTCAAAATTGCTGTGGGCAGATGGTAAGGCAGAGGCAGACTCATACATATGCTCATACTTGCAGGTGCAAACACTGAAAAAAACAATTACAAGCTTTTCTTTCATAAGCTGAGTTATAAAGATAAAGACAATGGTACAGCGGCCACATCCTGTTCCCTACATAAGAGAGTAATATGCTCACATATGGTAACCCCCCAGCACATGCACAGGCAGCAAACACTCATGTAGAGGCAAAGGATGACACCTTTCTCCACACATATTTCTCACACATCAAAGCTTCTAATTTGAGAGTCCCTAAGCTCCAAATGTGAATCACATTTTAGAAGTCGTGAGAAGCGACAAGTCAAGTTTAGTACAGGAAGTGGTATAACAAGTTAATCTGTTTACTTCTAAAAGCTCCTGAAATGATCTTTCACCAAAACTTGTTCTTGTGTTCACATTTAATTATTTTATATCATTTTTCCCCCCATTTCCTTGCGGGAGCAGTAGGTGTGGCTAACTGCTTTGTATAGCAGTTAGCCACAGTTTGAGATTTTGACACATACACTCGCAAAACTCTGCAACAAAAGCTTATCACGAATGGCAGCAACCGACTGACAAAAAGCCAATGTAAATATCTGGGCTACAGGTTATAGAAAGTACCTTTACATAAACCACACACACACTAAAACACACACATACATGCAGTAGGTGTGTGTGTGTGCGCACGTGTGTGTGTGTGTCTGTATGTGTGTGGTTTATGTACAGGTACTTTCTATAACCTGTAGTCCATGTATATATTTTTTGTACATTTGATCTCTAAATGTAGCAAATATATTAAACCTTTCAAGTTTGATAGGTTGTGTTTAATTGTGTCGGGTTCCTTTTTTAGTATTTTTTTTATCATTTGTTTATTCTTGTCAGCAGTTTACAGCACTTCTGAAGTTGTTGAAATGCCACAAGCTGTAACCATCAGATTTGAGGTGCTTAAGTCAGAAGATACAGAGTGGGAGATGCTAAAATGGAGAGGAGGAAGAGGTGGGGCGGGGAGCTGAATAGGGGAGCAATATGAAGCGAAAAACTTCCAGCATTAAAATTCAGAAGATAATTACATCCGCTACACCCCCACCCTGTTGAGAAAGTGTTATGTTTAATAGTCTCTATAAAGAAAATAGGTTTTTATCTCACTCTCATTTTCATTAATTCCTAATTGGGGTGGGGGGTTGTCTGTTATTATTTCTTAGATTAAAATAAACATAGCCTGTCCCATGTTCAAACCCATCACACTACACAGGCATGATAAGGACTTCATGCCTCTGTGAATAAATAAACATCACTGGTGGAATTAAGTTGCTTACAGCCTTAAGCTAAGCCACTCTGATTTATATTTATTTCTCAAAAGACTTAAGAGCACATGCCCGCTTTTGCAAATGAAATTCATATTTTTTTGACCTGCTTTATATGTATATCTTTAATTAGTGTCTTGTTTAGCTTAAACTGACTGATTATCGCACATTCCTGACCTAATTACTGCACACGATTCTTAATGCCAGCATTATGCCCTGAGGAGAAACCAAAAGTTACCTTTAAAAACTGGTGTAATCATTAGCAGTGAGCCACCCTTAATCCCACTAAACATACACTTATCTAGTCTCGGCCGGTCTGTGTTTGCTGGGTAGGGGAGAATGGAGGGGTTTGGTTTTCTTCATCGTGTTTATTAAAGACTTTTATTAATCACTGTGGTTAAAACAAGTTTGTCCCTACGCTCTCAGTCTTTGCTCATGTTCCACAGGGATCTTGACGGCTAACCTGCAAATGAGGCTGCAGTTGTGAAGCTGTTCTCTTCTTGAGCTGTGCTCTCTGGAGTCATCTGAGGCTTAGTGAGAACTTTGGTAGCTATAATCCTACAATACCAAATTATTGCAACTAAAGCAATAAATTCCCACATACCTAATGACATTCTGAATCTCATACAAAAATATCTAAAAAATTTGAATAGATTTTTGACTAACTTATCTAATGGCAAATATTATTCTGAGAAAGTGTGACAGTGCATTGGTACTGTATGTGGAAATAAACATCAACAAGTTATGAAACAAATATGTCACTCTGTCTTTGCTCTATTAAAGTAACTTCCAGTCCCTTTTTAAACAAAGGTATTTGACACACTATGTATTTATGTGTAAACAAGTACTACTAAAGTGGAAATTAAACAAAAGTAGCAAACAAAAACAAGAGTTTGCAGTTATTTTTAAAAATGATTCTCTTACCTGAAGATGGTGACGAGGGATGTGGGCTGTCATCTTGGATGCTCCCTGTCTGGGACTGTCCTCCCCCAGTGCCACTCTCCTCAGTCACATTGGATGAACCAGGAGTGGTGGAGCGGCTGATGGACTGAGACTCAGGGTCACTGGCTGAGCCTCTGCGTTCGTCCAGGCATTGATGATGGGCTTCATCAACACTTCTTCTGTCTTTACCATGTATTCGTGAGTGAACAATCATTTGATGGTAGGTTCTAAAGACCCGGCCACAGTCGGGGCACTCTGAAGGCTTTTCCTTCAGGCTGGACAGACTGGAAAGGGTGTAGTCAACATTTGGATTTCCTAAGCCAGTCAAAGCTCCAGGAGCTTCAGTGTTACTACGATGTGACATTAGATCGCGATGAGTTTCAAAGTTTCTTCCATCTTCCTTAATTGGGATTATAGGTCCACTAGGGGCCTTTGATCCATGTAAGCCTTCAGAGAGCTGTTTCTGCTTTGAGCTATCATTGGAAGAAATCAAGGGGTAGTCTTGTTTGTCCTTTGAATAGGAGGCCAATGCCACTGCACCACTTATCTCATCTTCTTGCACTGGAGTAAAATGGGGCTGATGCTGCTGCTGATCCTTAGGCATGAAAGCTCTATCCATAGTCATACCACGTGCCATTATCTGCCAGGCCTGGTAGCTGTTAAGAGAGTCCATTTCTGCCACTTTTGCAGCTGCTTGAAGTCGCTCCATACAGCTGGATTTTAGTGGTGGCACAAGATTAAGACAACCAAGGAGTGAACGCTTTTCATTTTCACCCAGCCCATGACCGATACCACCTGCCATAGGTCCTAGCAATTTTCCTAACATCTCCTTTTCCTTCATGGCAATCCCTGCTTTGGTCAACATCTGGTGCTGCTCACTGAGGCCTTGTTTGTCTGGTGAGAGGAAACCTCCTTGAAGGCAAGAGATGTAGCGAGAATAAAGATTGGCATGAGCTTCTTGAGCCAGACTGTTCATGCTATTGATGGCAGCGATGTCTTGCTCACTGGGCTGAGGTGGCTTGCTCTTAATAGCCAGCTTGTTTAAATGCACTTTCATATGATTCTTTAGGAACCATGGTTCCTTGAAGCGTCGACCACAGATTTGACAGCAGTGTTCAAAGGAGTCCTTGTGCTTTCTCATGTGACCCTTGAGGAACCACGCTTGGCTGAATACCTGGCCACACACATCACAACGGAATTCAGTGGCCATTTGCATGCCACCAGATCCACCAGTACCTTGTCCTTGAGTGGTTTCAGCTGTGATGTGGGCCTTCTCAACATGACTTATCAGTTCTTCTTCATGGGAGGCAGCAAATTCACATAAAGTACATTTGTAGGGCTTGTGGAGAATGCGAATGTGACGGTCTAGTTCTTCACGCTTCTTGAACTTTCCTTTGCAAAAGGTACAACGGAAACCTGTAGCTGGGTTCAGGGACTGTTCATCCTGGCTAGACGGCTTTGGCGAAGAAGATGGCTGGGAGAGTGTTTCTGGAGTTGCGAGGCCAGATTGGGGTAGGGGACCACAGGCTGTCCCTATTTGCTGTTGATGTGTAGTAGAGGTGTTGTTAAGAACAAGATGGGGTGTTTGAGCTGTTTGGAGGAGACTTCCACTTCCTCTCATCTGCTTATCTCTCAGAATAGCCCTCTCTTCAAGCTCATGCAGTAGCCTGTTCTCCTCTCTAACACGGCCTCTGCCCTTTCCAAGATTTCCCAGCTTGTGGGTACGGAGATGGATCTTCAAGTTACCTTTTTGAGCAGCTCTGTGGTCACAGTAGGGACACTTGAATGGCTTCTCTCCTGTGTGTGTGCGCATGTGCAGTGACAAGATGCTGTTAAAACGGAAGCGTTTGCCACAGAGTGGACAGGGATACTTCCTATTCTTGCGAGCATCATCTTCAATATCATTCATTTGGGACATGATGCCCAAGTTCTGCCCATTGAGGAACTGCTGAAGGTCAACACGTCCATTCAGCCCACTTAGTGCCCCTGCATCAATGTCTCGGTTGAGTTGATTGGCTAACAGGGCCATCTGACTGCTAATAGGTTGACTGGCCAGGGTTGTATGATGAGTCTTGTCATCCAAAGGTGTGGCTGCCTTTTCTTCGGGAATTTGTTGAGAGCGATGTAGGTCAGGAAAGGCGTGTCCTAACTGGGCTGTAAGCTGGTGAAGCTTCTGACTAATAGGATACCGGCCATTTAACACTGCATTGCTGAGATGGGCATCAGTATCAGGCACCACTGATGATACACCAAGACATAAACTTGAGTCCTCCATCCTGTAAAACAAGAAAAAAGACAGTTTTTAAAGATTATTCACCTAAAATAATATGGTATTTAAAACTTACAATATCAAAGTGGGTGCTAATTATTCAGCCATATATTGAGGATTATTGGCTTACTTGAGGTATGAAAACCAGTATTTTATCACCCTACCCAAATCTTACACAATGACTTTGATGCATCAATCACAATGTAACTTTTCTTTGCCAGCGGTTTGGAGGCCCACTGCTATGTCTATTTTTATTTTATTTTTTATGTAAAACCATAAGGGTAAGAATAATTACTTCGTAAACATACTAAGCAGTGTATAATTAAGTTAGTTGAGTCCATCATATCTGAATTCCTCCAATTACATGCTTTAATGAAATAGAGCTACTTCATCGTCTGGAAGCCACCTCAATACAACAATTACAGCATTACAGTAGCACTTAAAACCAAATGGTTATTCCAGTAAACACAATATTTTCTCCTTAATGCCACCACACTTGTCATGATATAAATTTCTATCAAAGTATAACATTACATTTGATGTGACATTCAGCCCTCTCCCCATGTATCATTCTATTTCCACAATCCTCTATCTAACTGCCTTTTAGGACTAGCAATACTGACATGATTTAGAATACATACAAAAATACAGTGAAAAACATACACAGAGGAAATTTTATAAAACTGTAAACTCAGGGGAATCAAGGGGTACTTTTAACCGTTCTTTATTGGAATTGCTTAAAGTCAAATTTTTTTGATCTACATAGATTAGAGTACATTACATCGTTTTGCTAAAAATGAGTACTGGCGAAACATCCTTAAAAACTTAAAACATTAACTTTTAATGGGAATCCTGATTTGGGATGTTGAATTTCTTTAATCAGTCACGTCAAAGGAATGCAATCATTGACAGCATTTGTTAACATTGTTTTCTGTACTGCAAGTGACAAAATCTGTTTGTAGACCCTGGATCGAAGTAATTCTGGTAAGATATATCCTGATTTTTATTCCATGTTGTACTACTGTTAAATGTGTTTTCATTCCATATCTGTGGCATGACAAAAACAATTTTAATAGAACGATACTGCTTTTAATGCAGATCCATCTGCTCTCCAGATGGTGAGGTATAAAGGATCTATTTGCACACTTCTTGGCTGCTTATAGGGGTCAAATACTCAGAAACAATAACCATGGTTCTGTTTTGGTCAACAAAATATTGCACACCATCTCATTAATCTGATTAGTGTGCTGCCTAGTAACAGTGGCTGCCTCTGGGCTAAAGTATATGATTACAATCATCAAAAAATTCTTTTCAGGGCTGTGTACAGAACTAGTATCAGGTGAGTTTGCTTTAAAGAAGTAAGAGAAAACAGGAGACAAAGTCTGGTATCAGTAAAGCACACCCACATTAAATATGTGCACACGTGTTTAGTGTACACTTCACAGACACAAAGGATATCTAACAAAGCAAAACTGTTTCTTTTCTCTTTTTTTTCCACCTACTACAAATTTATGAAGAATGGTAGACTCTACATTTGTTTTTGTTATTTTGAAAATATTCTCTCTTTTCCTCTCTCTCCCTACAGTGGGAGGTTAGCAGACATAAGCACCGTCTGTCCTAGTAGTCACTGGCCCCTCCGACCCACTGTTGATGGTGGATTCTTATCTTGAGGACTTGAATAACTCACTGTGACCAGTTTTCACTTGCATGTAAAGGAATGTGACACTTGTAGGCTGCTCTAGGAATTCATCTTATTTCTTCCCACAAGCATCATAAAGCATTTCAACTGAATTCATCACGAATATAATGGCTATTCTATGTTCTGCTAGCTTTTGTGTAACAGTAGGATATACTTCCTTCAAAGCCTGCTTAATTTTACAACACATCTTTTGATTGTGGTCTCTTTTTCCGTGTGATTTGAAGTATACCAAGCATATCTTAAGAATAAACATTTCTAAAGGCCTCAATATAAAATTATACATATACATACACATACATATATCTATACATACACTCAAAAGCCATTTAACTGGTTGCAATTACTTTCAATTGCTTTTCAATAGGAAAAATAATAAACCATACACACATACTGCAGCAACTCTGCATTTAAACAGCTAGACGTGGTGAAGATAATGGTGATTTTTGAACGTAGCATGGTTGTTGGCAACAGATTGGCGGTTTGGAGTATTTCAAAAACTGTTGAGCGGCTAAAATTTCAATGTTGTTGGGTTTACAAAGAACGGTGTGAAAAAGAAAAAAATAAGTGAGCAGCAGGTTTGTAAATGAAAATGTCTTGTTGAGGTCAGAGTGCAATGGGCAGACTGATGTGAGATGATAAAAGACAACAATAAAACAACAAAAACCACTCTGTACAACCAAAGTATGTGGAATCCCATTTCTGAATGTGTAACACACAGAACCCTAAAGCAGATGGGCTACAGCAACAGATGACCACACTGGGTGCCACTATTGTCCGGTAAGGACTTGAAGCTGAGGTTAAAATGTTCATATGCTAACTAAAGTTCGACAATAACAGACTGGAAACAACATTGTCTTGATTTCTGCTGACATTCAGATGGTAGGGTCAGTATTTAGCATTAGCAACATGAAAGCATGGATCCATCCTACCTCATATCAACAATTCAAGCTGGTGGTGAAAGTGTAATGGTGTGAGGGATGCTTTCATGCCACATTTAGAGTCTCTCAGAACCAGTTGAGCACCATTTTAACCACAGAGTCTACCTGAGTATTGTTGCTGACCATGTCCCCCTCTTTATGAGCATCGTCACTTCCAATCATCTTCTGATGGCTACTTCCAGTAAGATAATGTCCCATTACACAAGCTCAAATCACCTCAAACTGGTTTCTTGAGCACAGCACAACAAAAAATTGAATGTCCTTTAATGGCCTCGACAGTTACCAGATCTCTGTTGAATAGAGCATCTTGGGATGTGGTGGAATTGGAGATTTACATTATGGATGTGTAGCCAACAAACCTGCAGCAATTGCATGATGCTATCGCGTCTATATGGACCACCAAAATTGTTGAGGAATGTTTCCTACATCTTGTTGAAATATGTCAGAAAGAGTTTAGGTAGAAAGTAAAATATATCAAATCTGGTAATATTATGGTAAACGTAATAAAATGGCCAGTGCATTTGTAAGTGTATATACATTTGGGTCAAAAAGTAAGGAAATTTGTGTTTGGTTGATTATTTCTTTGTTGTAACAATATTTCTTATTGATAAAATCGTATACTTTTTAAAATCCAAACAGTTTATCCATCTTTTGTCTCAGCAGCATGTGGAAGAACCGTACACAGACATAACATTCTGGCCCCTCCTTGTCATACTGGGTCACCAGTTTTGTCCCACACTGCTGTGGGATGGCATCCTATTCTTTAACCAGAATGTGACGCAAGTCAGCTAATAGGGTTGTATCGGTCGCTCTGACACAAACAGCACACCAAAGCTGAACATACCAGTGTTCAGTGGGGTTGGCATCAGAACTGCAGATAAGCCTTGAAAACAAGCCTTGTTGTAAAGTGAGAGAGATGCTGCCCCACACATCACACTGCCTCCACCAAAAGCTGTGACCCTAAACAGGCCTGAAGGTCATGTCTCTAACAGCTCAATTATAAGGAATCTGGATTTCAAGTGAGTGATGGAACTAGGAGCAATAATCCTGAAAGTTGGTTTTGCAAAATACCACTTTGAAATTGCCCCGTTGCAGATATGTCTGGTGTGGCATCGTTAGAGCAAACACCAACTGACCGCTGTAGGAATGACCATGCACTCAGGTGCTGGTAATCAGACATCAATCAGCCACTTGATTTTCAGCATCTGGGGTTCCATAAGTTCAAAACAAGAGTCAGTAGCAAAATAAGCTGTTTGGCATTGGCAGGGAGGATTTGGCAAGTTTTTCCAAAGTGTTCTACATGTGCAACTCTGCTCCTCAACCTACAAGTGCATCTTCATTAAATAAACATGATTCCTAATGTTAAGGTAAAGTATTTTCTACGCCTAATTGACACAAAGCGTACATAAAATTATATATTCATATATATACAGTATATATATATACTCAATAAATTGGCACTGTATAAGTATAATTGAATACAATTTAATTGAACCTAAAGGGAACACATATAGTACATAAAACAGTTTATCTTTGATGTGAAATGGTATTTACTATGTAACACCGAAGCTTCAATCATCAGCCGTGCATGTATTGTAGAAGACCTTATTTGAATGGGCCCATCTTTCAGAGGCAGCTGCCTTTTGGAATCAAAATCTGTGATTTAAACTAGGTTGATGAGCTGTTGCTCATTTGGGGAGATAGCAGCTTGCCCTTTTCTTCAATTTGATTTCTGCCTTTATCTTTAACATATAACAAAGGCAGAAAGACAATGGAATAATGTGAAATGAACTGACGAATCCAGTTTGTGTTTTTTTTTTTTTTATAAACGTATCCTGACTGACGAGCGTATGCAAATGAGGCACATTAATATGCTTGCCTTGCTCCCGAGTCATTTTATATTTTTTCCCCTGATTAAAAAGGACATTTCTTATGTGACATCCCCCCTCTGCTCACATCAACACACACATGTGAGGGAATATAAGGGTGGTGTGCAGTAACACATAGACACACAGGAAAAGACATGCACTCAAACACAACCCTTTGACTACAGACAAAAATTCAATATGCGAATGCCCTCTAAAAGACACATTGAGTGGGTTGCAACTCAAACAGAACTCCCATTCTACTCTGACAAGATTCTAACTGTATTTCTTACAAGTCTCTTAAAGGATATTCATCACAGTAACGGAGGAACTAATTTCAATGCAAAAATATTAAATAGCATAGTGTTGTTAAAGGGTTCAGGCTTCTGCATTCTTACCATTCATATTAGGAAAAGACTCAGGGTCCTTTTGTCCCTCAAATGTCCCACTATAGCTGGTACTGCCGTAGAGACTGCGTAAACTGTTAGAACAACAGATGCACGCTACACTTTATAATAGTGTAGTATCTGTCTGCCGTTATTCTCACCTTATCATTTCCTGGCATGTGCAGCACTGCTGTCTCATTAAAACTATTGGCTCCTCTGATACCTCTAAAACCACAAAGACTTCCTTTAGCATTTTCTCACGATGGTTCCGTTGTTGTCTTTATAGTTTGTGGTTTAATATTCAGCAGAGCATCATGTGCACCCGTAAACACACCAAATCCTCTGCACATTTATACACGTCCAGAAAGTGATTTCACTTGGTTTTTCTTCAATCCTCAGCTTAATTATGAGTGGTATCTGAAACACAATGGAAGTGTATTTCAGTCACCATTTGAATGTGCTCAGTTCATTTCTCTTATCAATAGTAGCATGCATCATAAATGCATATGGGATTTAAATGTGCTCCTCTCTAATTGTAACCACATAAATTATTGTACATGAATGACAGTTTGAGTATTAGGGTTTTTGAACTGTTATGCATTCATATAATAAAAAACTAATTCTAAATATACTTTATGATTTTGTTGTCAAGAGTTTTGTCATAAAAACTTTCCTCTGACATTTAAGACAAGAATGGGTGGGGGCGGGGGTCAGAAAGAATCGAAAAGCCATTAGTTGGACTTTACTTTGTTATTTTGGCATGTATCGACACAAATCGCATCAACTTATCACGAGGCAATACCTCATTAAGTCCTCATGAACAAATTTATTGCATTAAACAAATCAATCATTCACAATATGCTCAATTCAATCATTTTTGCACCAAATCATTAATGACACAAGGGGGTTGCAGCACTAGCATTTTGATGTTGAAGGGACAATGTGAGTATTTGCCATATGTTACATGTGCTGAGATTAGAATGCTAACTATTCAGTGATTAGACAAGCATCAGGGACATTCAGATTGATTAAAAAGCTGTAAGTGTGTTTTTCAAAGCACAATCAGAGCTTCCCAATCATTTCAAAGATCATTGACATCTCGGCAAAAGATGGTTTGGTTTTAGTTAGTGTTTTGGCAGGTAGACACAGATATGAGTTTCCGTACTTGTGTTTTGGTCTATTGCAGGTGGTCCTTGCAAGACATCTAATTAATCCAATAAAAACGCTGCCTTGTTTTCCTTCCTCCCTCTCACACTTTGACTTCACTGCATTATTACTTTCTGTAATGAGGTGAAAACACTGAACACTTTGAACTACACACGAAAAACAGTTAAACAACACATGCCAACTTCAATCAAAACTCTATCCTGTGCCTTGAGCCTCTTGATCAAAACCAATAATGCTGCACTCTCGAAGATTCCAAGTGCAAAGAAAAAAAAATCAGCTGTGCTGTTTTATAGAGGAAGAGGTAAACCCATAAGGCAATGCAAAGGCTGGACTTCTCTTATATTTCAAATGCTGGTTTATTCACAGGAAAATCTTGAACAAACTTTGTTGATGAACATTCAAAAGCAAATCATGAATAGACATGAAATGTTTGTCCCATGGTCAAATGTTTTGTTGCCTTGTTGCAATGACAGGTCTAACTACACTCCATCATATTCTCACTTCCAGCTCATGACAAACCAACGTTTGGTCAACAGTTTTCTGTGTCAGCTTTCAGTGCAGTGGCTACCACTCTCTTATGGCTTTTTGATGCTCAGGAAACAGGAAACTAATTACTATTGACAGTAGGTGTGGACCAGAAGCTTTATTGTATATGGATCACTTATGCAAAAAGAATCAGACTATGTTTTGATGGTAGAATAAAAGTAGACCACGGGACACCACATGCTGATCATAGGTCCTGTGTTTAAAAACAACCTTTAAATTGTTGATTTATTCCTATCTTTAAAGATTTAAAGTGTTTGGGACCAAATGAATTAAAAGATAAAACAGAAACAGGACAGGACCTAGAGGCACGGTGGCTTCGGACTCAGCCCAAAGGCCGTGCAGCCAGACGCACCGGAACCTCCCGGGCAGCGGACCGCTCGCATGAGGCCCCGCGCTGGCGCCCATGCCCCCTCATCCTCCCCCCTGGCAGGGAGGTGGGGGAATGGGCACGGCACCCGGGTTGCGGACCCCCGCCCAGGCAGGGGTGCCCGCATCCCGGTGGTGCCCCACCGATGACCGCGGAACTGGACCCAGCTCGCCGGCGGAGGCGTGCGGCCCTCACCAGCGCCCTGGCAGGGGGCACGGAGCGGAGCTCTCACCTAGGCGTGCCTGCGTCGGAGCCCTTACGCCAGGCGCCGCAGGTCGCGCGGCCCACCTCTGTCGGCGGGCCTCAACCCCTTGGTCCCGAGCCAGCGTAAAGCCCTCACCCGAGGCGCACCGCAGCGCGCCCCCTGCACACACCCTTCCCCTTAGCCGTCTCCATCCCAAAGCGCGCGCCGCTCCGTCTCCCAGTCCCGAGGGCCTATCGGGGTCTCGGGCGCTGGCCCGAAACTCGGAACCTGACAGTTAGCGCGGTGCGGCGGCTGTGGTAAAACACTCAGGGTTTGGCTATAAGAATACTTGGTGAAGTTTAGGATATACTGATGGACATTAAAATGTAAAACAAAAATGAGATTACCAAGTGTTTTTTGTTGAGAATTGACTGATATTGCAGTCTGAGAGCTTAAACACCTACTCCTCTTGTGGTTAAATTACATGAATAGATTGCATAATATAACTGAAGTTTTCTGTGTACCATCTAGTATAATGTGATGTTTTACGCCGGGCTCACACTGCATCCGGATCCGGTCCGGTGCGGACCCCGCAGGTATTCCGTTAGATTAAAATCCCTTTAGAAGGCTCACACTAGCTCCGTGCGGTGCGGGTCCGGTTACGGAGGCTGTACGGCACTACGGAAAGAATCCGCAAGGATCAATTTTTTCCGGACGCCGGAGCCACTCCGCGTCAAGTTTGATGAAATCTGACGAACTATACAGGAAGTGTGGCTTGAATATCCGGTGTTTTTTCAAAATAAACGAGTGTACGAACAATTGTAACTTGACTCTTCTTTTTAGACAGCACACGCGCTAATAGGAAATGTAAACATTACATCACACCCGGTGACACAGGGTCCCGAAAGCCTGCAGCACAACACATTTTCACACATTTGCTAAATAATGGACGTGTTCTCGTGTGAAGTCCCGACAAAACGATAACCCACGTGAACTTCTGTTCTCGCGAGTGACGTTTTACGCACCCAGCACCGGAGCTCACCGTACTCCCTATCCGGAGCAGATGTGAGTGGTAGCTTGCGGAAAAACCGCACCGAATCCGGACCGAAGCCGTTCCGTAGGCAGTGTGAGCCCGGGGTTAAGGGTTGAAAAAAATCCGAAATAGACAGTGAAGATAATCAAAAACATAAAGGCCTGTCTAATTTACAAGCTACATACAAGACATGGATATTCAAGCTTAGATAAAAGTAGCATAGTATGAAAGAAAAACACTATGCATTTGTAGGAAGCAAATTTGGGCACTTTAACAAATAATTCTAGTTAAGTTGTCGATTGTGTTACTTCAGAATCTTACATTCCAAAAACATGAGAAACGTGTTTTTGATCATATTTTATCAAAAGAGACAATTCAACATCTAAAAATCCAATACAGATATTGAAGAGAGTAGATAAAAGCAAATAGCACAACCCCAACTCGCTGAAAAAAAATTATAAATAAAAGTGAGCTTTGGATGAGAGCAGAGACTCAATACATCTATGACAAGACTGAACGAACAAGAGTGTCTACTTTTCCTTCTTTCTCTTAAACAATGTTTCATTGAGGGCTGTTTAAGAGGTCCTGTCAACAGGTAGTTCAACTTTCAGCTCATCCCCACTGATCAGTTGGAGCCCTCCTGACAGCGAGAAAAGAAAGACACCGGGAGGGAGTGAGAGAGGGGAAAAAGAAAAATGTTGTGGATCTTTTCATCCATCTGTCGCTCTGACAGCCTTGCAGGGGATGCCAAGGGAGGAAGATCAATGCAGGACAAGCGGATTCCCACAGTTCATTGTTTCGGGCCAGCCAAATCATCTTCCCAAGACAGCCGGGAGCTCAAAGCTTCCCTTTATGATAACCATTCCTGGTATTATTCCCACTATGATGATGATGACCTGCAGATGTCTCTGTCTCTCTCTGTGTGTATGGGGGTTGTGTGTGCATGTACATTTGTGAACACCTCTCCCCTCCTGAGTGTGCTACAATAGAGGTCACAGTGGCATAGTCAGACCCCTGCAGTGGTGAATAAAGCAGGGTGATGAACACAGGATTAACAGTGTCAACCATTTGTTAAGCAGTTTAGTGAAGTTACCGGAGAGAACGACAAAAAATAAATAAAATATAGTAATTGGCAAGCACGGCAATTTAAAAATTTGACAGTAGATACATCATCAGTTTTTCTCTCTGCACTTCAAAGGGCCTTCCGATTAACAGCTCACAAATCAATTTAGCCCTCCGCTCATTTTCCAAATGTGGCTCTCCTGTTTCGTTATGTAAGTACCTGTGCAGTTTGATCTGATGTCTGATGACCAAGCTCTTCTTCTTGTCAAGTCAGTCAGAAAAACAGGCCACAGTTTTGGGAGTGTGAGCATGTGTGCCTGTCTGACAACAAGCATGGCAGTGTCAACTGCTTATGAATGGTTAGATTATGGAAAGAAAAAGGCCAGAGAGACAATGACCACAGTGTATCTGCCATGACTTACATCAGTGGTAAGTCTAAGGACGGGATATCAGTAACAGACATTTTGAAGAGAATTCGTCAATGGGGTGTGAGATTAAAGATTGAGATGACTAAAAAGTTTCATTCCACTACAATTTTTCTGGTCGTGGCAGAAAGAAAGAGACAAACAGAATGAGAAAAGTAGTTGAATGTCAATACGGCCTAAATAACAGAATATCAGAAATAATTGCTGTTTTCTTCCACTCATGCTGGGCGCTTTCTGGTAGAGTTTTGCATAATGACTCTAGTCAAGGAGGGGGTGGCTGTGGAGGTAATAGTGGTGGGTGTGTGGCAACGGTAGAGGTGGCAGTAAAGGAGGGGTTGTTGTGACAGGTGCTGAAATCCAACTAAGGAGGCAAGGGAGACAAAGGTTCAATTTACTAAGAGGAGACTTTAATTGTTACATAGCTAATTAAGAGAAGAAGGTTTTTTTTGCACTCTTGACTATTTACTTAGAGCTGTGTGTGGATCGCTGAGTTAAATTGTGCCTGCAAGCCAAGTGAGTCTATAGCAAAGAATCATAGTGCAGATCACGTGTGTGTGCATGCGTGTGTGTGTGTGTGTGTTAACAAACGGGCTAGGTGATGCCTTCACATAAAACATATCTGTTCAGAGCTTCTCTTCTGTTGGGAGTTTGGGATTTTCTTGTTCTTTTTTCACCTAAAACAAAAGTCTATGGGTAATTAGCTGCATTCATTACAGGAAGCAAGTCAGGTAATTATTTTACATCATGCTGCCGATAATTGAATGATTCTTCAATGTCTGGGTGTCTGTTTGAAAGTGTCCCCTTCCCTCACCCCTTTTCTTTGAGGACGATAAGAGAGACTGGATCCAGGTACTGCTGCCATATGTTCTTGAATGAAAAAGCTCTTCTGTCGAAGTAAATGGGATTTTTAAATATTGAAACTGCTGCATGTCTTTTTAATACGACTGTGTTAAATCTCTCTTTATTCCATCACTTTGATAAACTCCCACTTTCTATCTCTCTCCTCTTTCATTTTTTCTGTCTACTTTTTTGTGAATCTGAAGACTTTTGAAGGGAACTTCAGCTCTCTTTATGAACTTCAACTTGTTTTATAACTGTGCTGCCTATTTTTTTTTTCTTTCTTTCTTTTTTTAAGCAGCACATTTCCTGTTTAAGAAAGCAAACAAATCTTATCAAAGCCATCAGGAAACTGAGACTTGAGTGGAAATGCTTGCGATTGTCTGCATATGTTACAGTATCTCTTGGTGGTGTTGTAAGTGCTTTTGTTCTCACACACATTTAGTGTGACTGGTGAACGAAAGAGAAAAAAATAAGTAATGTACTCTCTGCTTTTTCTCCTTTCACTTCAAAGTTAGATACGCACAGTGATCTAATGTAGCACTTAATATAAAAGGAAAGAATGAGACAGAGAGAGAGAATTTCTACTTTAAGACCAGGGTGTATTTATTACAGACTAATTGTAGCAGAGGAAGTGCTTTAGAGGGGTGTGCTCTTGGGAGAGGGTGGAGGGTCTCGGAAACATAAGAGCGCATGTTTATCTATCAGACTTTATCAGAAAACAAAGTAGTGACTGCTCTTAAGATTAGAGATGGAGTTTAGTGGAATGGAGAAAGATAAAATGGTTTACAGAGGGAAACAGAAGAAATGAAAGACTGATGGATGGAATAAGAACAAAAAAGGATTAGAGATGCCAGGGAAGCACCGTCTGCATTGATGCCAGTGATGCAATAAAAAGCAGCCGTGATTAAAGCAGGAAGTTGGGTGAAACCCCACAGGAACATTTTTCTGTCTTTATTTCTTTTTCTTTCTTTTTTTCCCGAGAGGCCACAGTGAAAACCGAGCAGCAAAATAACCTGATACATGTACACACACAGAAAATTCTGATTTAGAGATGCTTCATCAGACATCTCTGTGTGGTTTCAGTTACTAAAGGAGTGAATTTAGTATTTTTACCATTTTAATCTTGATTTTTGAGGCCAATAATAACTGTGTTTGGTGCAACAGTGAATATGATGATTCATGTTAGAGGTACCTGCCTAGATCAAATTTAAAAAGGATTACATGAGGGGACAGTTTTATGTCCATATAATAGTTGTTCGATGTCCAAGTCCTGTTTATGGAAAATGAAACATTTTGCAAACCAGCATTGACAAACATATGTACATTTTAACATTTAAATAAAAATAAAAACATTTGTTTTGTCAGATTTTTATAGCCGTTATAGTTCTGATTATTTGATTATGATCCAAAAACTGTTTTTTAAACCCCTGTAAATAAATGGACATGTATTTATCTCAATATTTTTAGTGAAACAAAACAAGATTTTAGGAGGAAAAAATTATTGTGTAAAAATTTTGAGAACTCTTTATCCTACAAAGCTGCATAAAACAAACCAATACAACAAAACAACTGTTTTTGTTTTCCTGAAGAAGAAACTATTTGCTCATTGTTCATAACATTCATGGACCTAATCACAGGAAGTATAAATTATTTATAAATTAATCGTTTATATTATTTAACATTGTTGCAGTTTGATAACAACTACTCAGATATGTGTTTAAGTGGTATTTTACACGTTACTTTCATTATAATTTAGTTACATAAATTCCTTGTAACCTTAACTACCCATTCCTCTGTGATTAAATTAATAATTATCTTTAAACTGGTGAGATAAACAATGTTACTCCCTGAGATCTTACATCAATGAGGATTTTTGCCAGTGCTTTTGCTTCTTTTTTCCTTAGCTTTCTTTCATTTTTTCGAGTATTTTTTTTTCTTTCCCTGCTGTAATTTGTTTATTGTCACGTTTACGGTCTTTTAGAATAATATTTTTATAAGCTTAACGTGTTTAACGGAGACAAAAATCCAATCAAAATCTGGTGAAGAGCAAAAGTTAGATTGGAAAATAATGTTGAAAGAGTTCATGTGTTTACACCCCCATATTCTTTGTGCTGACATGCACAGTATTATAATGTAGCTGAATTCCCAAAAAGCCTGCTCTCATACATATCATTTTCTAATTTTGTTGCCAGAAAGATGAAAAAAAGTTCTGAAATTCTAAGTGAAATGGGGCCTATTAAGACTATGGGTTTAATTACAGTCTCTTTTAAAGCATAACATGCAGAGCTGAACATGTGGGCAGCCACAACTGAGCCACTGGTTAAAGCATAAGCTTCCGATTTTCATACAGTAGTGGCCAAACGTTTTGAGAATGACACAAATAATTCATCCATCTATTCATTTTCTGTACTCACTTGTTCCTGGGTGCAAATAATAATCCTCACAATCTTTACCGCTTTAACTTTATGATGTTCATTTGCATATATTTTAGTATCATGTGAGGAGGAATCAGGGGAATTGCAATTAATTACAAAGTATCTATATACCCCCCCCTCAAATAAATAAATACATTTTCTTTTTTTTTTCTTTTTTTGCATTTGTGAATAAGGCTTCAGGGCCCACGAGAAGGTCCAGAAAGTGCCAGGACCATCTCATAGAGTTGATAAAGCTGCAGGATTGGGGCACCACCAGTGCAGAGCTCGATTAGAAATGGCAGCAATCAGGTGTGAGATGCATACATATCAATCTTGAGACCCCAGAATTCAAAAGACATTCTGGCGGTGTCAGAGTGGGGGGGTGGGTGTTGAGGTGGTGACTTTGAGGTGTAACCGTTATTAATGGCCGGTCAGAAACAGCGCGCGGTGGTAAAATGTTTTAACAATATCCTGGTTGAAATAGGGAGAAATTCAGGAGAAAGGTGGCCCTGGGAGATTTTTGAGAGGGGCACTGAAATTCGGGAGTCTCCAGGGAAAATCAGGAGGGTAGACATGTAGGTTAAGATGATGTCCTCGTATCAAAGAAAGGTAGTGAAGGAACCTCCCTCAGAGGACAACAGGAAACTGTACAGAGATTATCCTGTTGAGGACAGGGATAAAGTTATTTTCTCTGGTGAATCCCCTTTCCGACTCTTTGGGGAATCCAAAATCCTGAACAAAAGTTGCTTGGAAAAGAAGAGGTGAGCCACACCGTCAGTCCCGGGTCATGCCGTCTGTAAAACATTCTGAGACCATTCATGTGTGGGGGGTGCTCCTCCGTCAAAAGATTGGCTCATTATAGTGATGAAATGGTTACCGGTTTTAATGGTTATTGTGGTAAAATGTACTAAGATTAGTATTACAGTGATAAAATTCATATACCATTAATACCATATTCAGTTTTGATTTTCCAACAGACAGAGAGAAAACACTGGAGATTTTAAACCTCTGGGATCCAAATTGTGATGTGATTTTATATTAAATCTCATTAAAGTGTTGAGTAAAAGCTTTTTTGATCTGCACAAAATTCAGAAAGAAGATCTGACGAGTCAGCTGCCTCTCTGCTACCTTCCAGATGATGTATCTGGCTAACTTTAGGTTGCTGTGGTCCTGGAAATGAAACATTTTTGTTCTATTTAACTTGTGGCTTGGTTGTCAGATTTTGTATTCATGAGTTATTAGTGTGCATATACTTAACTGAACTAATAAAATATTAATACAAGCCTTTTGGTTGAAGGATTTGATATCTTGACAGCGTTAACTGCAGTGAGCTATAACTTTCTTCAAAAAAATCCTTCACAATAAAAGCCCCAGGCAAATGAGCTAAATTCTAAACTTAAAAAAAAAAATCACAACATTTGAAGCTCATTGAAACAACAAACAGCCTCCAATATGCCTGTAAAAACACAACATGCTTGATGCTGGGTGCACCATGCTTTTGTCCTGCAGATCAGCCTGTTGCATATTTGTTCATATATCTCACAGCAGTAGCTGAACTCCTCCTTTAAGTTGAAGATTAAATAAGTAACTGAGTAAAATGATGAATAATGACAATACCTATAAAGGCTATTGTTATTGTCATTAATATTAATTATTATCAGAACTACCATTATTATTTTTGTGATTAATATAATATCTTTAGATACTTTGAGAACTTACCGTCTTTGCAATAATAAGTATTATAAGTATAATAAGTATTTGGAGCATATGAAATGCTCATTATTATACATAATTACTGATAGAAATATCTGACAAAAAAATCCCCAGAACATCTATGTAGTAAAAATTGTGGAAACCAATTCTCAAAATGCTGTTCTCTAAACGTTTGGCACCGGGTGTAGTTAGTTTATATTATAGATTAAAATAATAGGGGACTTCGACTGCTTCGGCAGCAGCTCATTCATATTCATTATTCGAATTTGCTGGACTCAGATTGGCTAACAAACTAGCCTATGAGAGCAAGGTATATTGTTTTCTGCCCCGCTGCGCATGCCAACATCAGACGTAGTCTCTTCCTGTTTACTACGTCTTATGCTACAGCTTTTAGCCAGCAGCATGCTAGGCGTGGTTTCAACTGCGGGAGCTGCCGAATACTAATGAACAAAGGAGTTGTGACGAAACAAGTACAGTCCGTTCGAACTCGGGTTTTATCGCCACCTGCGTAGTTTGAGAAATTCAAACTGAAAGAGAAGTTGTTGACCTGTTTTCACATCCAGTGTGAAGGTAAGAACACCTGTGGAGCTAAAATATTCAACAGAAACCTCAGAAAAACAGTTTTTAATGGAAGGGGCTCTTTAAGTCTCTAAATCCATATAAAAAAAGCAATCAGAATATTTCAGTGTTTATGTCTCTGGGGCTACTTGAATATGTCTTTTAACACCTTTCTACATGAGCTGCTTGTTCTAACCAGCAATGTTTTTTTGTTTTTTTTTCTCCTCTGCCCTGCTGACCTTTAGCACTGTCACCAACTTATCTTTCACAACAAAGACTACCGAGCACACTCATTAAAAAGACACATGCACATAGTTTTGTTGGTTTGTGCTCTAAGAGGCTAAATACATTAAGGCTGTGGATGTTTATCATGAAAAAGAAACTCTCTGCTGTACACAATATGAGCACATGAACTAATTTTCTGTATCAAAAGTTATATGAAGAGAACTCTTCCTCCGCAGAAGTAAAGACACACGCCTGCTGCAGGGTTTTATGCCTGATTAGCTAAACACACAACTTCAGTGTTGCTAAACAGCCCTGGCTGATGTGGACGGGTCACTTGTATTTAAATTATAAACACATTATTGCACAGTCTAAGTGGATGTTAGGGGTTATGTGGACCTTTCTGCTTTTGCGGGTTATGATGGAAATAGCTTGAGATCTAGAAAAGCAAGAAGAAAATGCCTGACACCAACAATCTGTCCATGACATGCTAGCACTAAACTGTTGTGGCTGCCACTTGACGCAGAACCGAAGAGGTTGCATCAGTTTGCCTCAAGTTCCTCTCCTCAAACAAGCACACAGCAGCACAGTATCCCCTCCATGGGTTCCGGAGCCGCCTCAGGGTTTTGGTGAGGGGTGTAGCTGGGGTGTGTATGGTTAGAATGTGCATGCCCTCTGCCGTCTCCCATTACCACAAAACCTTCCCCCTTCTCTCCACCTCCTCTCAGCCCCACCATGCTCTTTCCATGCCTCTCCATATTTTCTCCCCCTGCATCTGATTAAGTTAACAATGTGGTGTTATTTGCATGCTGATTTTTCAGACCCCACCACCCCACCTACTCTCTCTCTCAATTCTCTGACAAACAAGAGAGGCAGGATCAGAGTAATGTGATAGCACAGCAGCCAGCCAACGCAATCTGCCTCAAAGACCAGGTGTTCGCAATCCACCTCCCTCTTAATTCCTGCCTCCATCATTTCTCTTGTTTTTATTCCCTACCCCAGTTTTTCTACTTCGTCTCCTCTCATCTATCCCTGGTGTGTTTATAAGGTTGTATTATAATCAAATCTAGAGCAAGGGAGGCCTGTCTTTTTTTATTAATTATAGGCCACAGCTGATGTGAATGTATTCCAAAAGCATCTTCAAAATAGGTCGGCGGTACAGTTTGCTATTCTTATCACATTTAAATGTCAACATGGTGCAAAGCCCTACAAATTAGTTCAGGCAGGCTTCAACCCCCATTTAACATTTAAAGCACCATTCTGCAGGGCTCAAAGAGTGATTTAAATCAGTTTACCCATATGTACAGATATAGCTCTTTGTCTTTCAAACTTCTCATTTCAACATAGACATTAAACTGCCAACCTTTGCCTAAGAGAATTCAGCTCACAGTCTACATCGGGTAACAAAATAACAGAGCAAAAGAGAGATATGAAACAACAGAAACAATGCATTAGCTTTTATGAATAATAAATCTGCTTGTTTTGTATGGAAAAGATCTCGTTCTTCAGTATCACTGCGTAAATGGGCTGTTCAGATGAATACATCAGAAAATGCAAACTTTTGCTTGAATTACTGCCCATCAATACAAAAACAATGGTCTAAAATACAACAGTTCATATGTGGTGCCAAACAAACCCCTCAAAGACAATGGAGATCCCGCTCTGTTGTCTACATGCTGGTTGCTAGGCATACCAACTACAGTGTACTTAACCCACATCACACTAACACACACACGTTTGTTGATATAAACATGATTAAAAAATAGGAATCACGTACAAATGTCCATAAAATGGTAACCATTATTAGTAACCTCCGCTACTGCATTGTGCCTCTTTCAATAGAAATTTAAGATGGTTTTCAGTAAATTGTAAGCTTGATCCATCAGCAGGGACAAAAGCATAAAACTGAAGGAACACTGTTGAAGACAGTTATTGTGGTAAGTATTAAAAGGAAATTCCCCAAGTTTTCTCTGGAGTTTTAACTCTGAACCATTAAAACAATCCAAAACCCATCAAAGCACATCTGATGCAATGGGATTAAATGCCAAATATAGATAGAAGCCTCAGTGGTTTCATTCGTTTGACCAGGTCATGATGATAATTGAATGTCTTGCGGAGGTACATCATATTCTCAGGCATTAATAGTGTCATAGTACAAAAACAACGGAAGTAAACATTTCAGGGGTTACACATTCAATTTAGTTTACTAGATAATACACATTTTACACTGAACTGATTATCCATCAACAAGCTGTAAATCATAGATATCTTTGATCCATAAAACTGTCTTCCAAGGGAGATGTGGTTAATATTGGTAAATTTGAAAGCTGCAACCTCTGCTAAAGATTCATTTTAACATTAATTTGAAAAAAAAAAAAAAAAAACTAGAAAAGCCCTCAGACCTCCGCAAAGCAGCACTTGGACATATTGTAGAAAGTACCGTGTCCATATCCTTAAAAAAATTCCTGGATCCAGAAGGTAATTTGGATCACCACCAAAATCGAATCAATTTTTCCTTGGTTCATTTCTGATCTTTCCTGAAAATTTCATCAAAATCCATCCTTAATTTTTTGAGTTATCCTGCTAACAGACAGACAGATCCTGATGAAAACATTACCTCCTTGGCGGAGGTAAAAAAAAAAACTATATGAGTCATAAAATCTTATTTCTATATGATGCCACAAAAAAACCCAAATATCTCCAATGGGCAGGATTTTACCTTGACTGTTCACAGCGTTGTCTTTAATTTAGGCATGTCAAATATGAATTTGCATCCTCTCACAACAAATACAAGAGACTTAAAGTAAAAAAAAGTTTCTCATTTGCCTGACAGTTACCCCTGCCACGCCGTCTCGGACCCATGTCACTGTACTGACAGCATGAATGTCTACAAGGGTCTGACGCAGGAAAAAAGAAAACAGTTGGACATACATACAGTGGGGCAAAAAAGTATTTAGTCAGCCACCAATTGTGTAAGTTCTCCCACTTAAAAAGATCAGAGAGGCCTGTAATTTTCATCATAGGTATACCTCAACTATGAGAGACAAAATGAGGAAAAAAATTCCAGAAAATCACATTGTCTGATTTTTAAAGAATTTATTTGCAAATTATGGTGGAAAATAAGTATTTGGTCACCTACAAACAAGTAAGATTTCTGGCTTTCACAGACCTGTAACTTCTTTAAGAGGCTCCTCGGTCCTCCACTCGTTACCTGTATTAATGGCACCTGTGTGAACTCGTTATCAGTATAAAAGACACCTGTCCACAACCTCAAACAGTCACGCTCCAAACTCCACTATGGCCAAGACCAAAGAGCTGTCAAAGGACACCAGAAACAAAATTGTAGACCTTCACCAGGCTGGGAAGACTGAATCTGCAATAGGTAAGCAGCTTGGTGTGAAGAAATCAACTGTGGGAGCAATTATTAGAAAATGGAAGACATACAAGACCACTGATAATCTCCCTCGATCTGGGGCTCCACGCAAGATCTCACCCCGTGGGGTCAAAATGATCACAAGAACGGTGAGCAAAAATCCCAGAACCACACGGAGGGACCTAGTGAATGACCTGCAGAGAGCTGGGACCAAAGTAACAAAGGCTACCATCAGTAACACACTACGCCGCCAGGGACTCAAATCCTGCAGTGCCAGACGTGTCCCCCTGCTGAAGCCAGGACACGTCCAGGCCCGTCTGCGGTTTGCTAGAGAGCATTTGGATGATCCAGAAGAGGATTGGGAGAACATCATATGGTCAGATGAAACCAAAATAGAACTTTTTGGTAGAAACTCAACTTGTCGTGTTTGGAGGGGAAAGAATGCTGAGTTGGATCCCAAGAACACCATACCTACTGTAAAGCATGGGGGTGGAAACATCATGCTTTGGGGTTGTTTTTCTGCAAGGGGACCAGGACGACTGATCCGTGTAAAGGAAAGAATGAATGGGGCCATGTATCGTAAGATTTTGAGTGAAAACCTCCTTCCATCAGCAAGGGCATTGAAAATGAGACGTGGCTGGGTCTTTCAGCATGACAATGATCCCAAACACACCGCCCGGGCAACGAAGGAGTGGCTTCGTAAGAAGCATTTCAAGGTCCTGGAGTGGCCTAGCCAGTCTCCAGATCTCAACCCCATAGAAAATCTCTGGAGGGAGTTGAAAGTCCGTGTTGCCCAGCGTCAGCCCCAAAACATCACTGCTCTAGAGGAGATCTGCATGGAGGAATGGGCCAAAATACCAGCAACAGTGTGTGAAAACCTTGTGAAGACTTACAGAAAACGTTTGACCTCTGTCATTGCCAACAAAGGCTATAAAACAAAGTATTGAGATTAACTTTTGTTATTGACCAAATACTTATTTTCCACCATAATTTGCAAATAAATTCTTTAAAAATCAGACAATGTGATTTTCTGGATTTTTTTTCCTCATTTTGTCTCTCATAGTTGAGGTATACCTATGATGAAAATTACAGGCCTCTCTGATCTTTTTAAGTGGGAGAACTTACACAATTGGTGGCTGACTAAATACTTTTTTGCCCCACTGTACATAGACAAGACAGAAGATAACATGAGTCTAAGAAGAATATTGTAAGATTTTAAGAAGCCTAAATGGTGATCCACAACACTAATACACTCTTTTATTGAGTTAAGTCCAAATTAGTTATTTATTAGTCTATTGTTACACTATGTACGACTTTACGTGGCCTAATGTGAGAACAAGAGCTGGTGTAGGGGTCACCAAGAGATTGAGTATCAGCTTACAATAGCTCTCTTACATCAGCATAAGTAACTGAATCCAAAGAGCTAACTAGCTTACAAGAGACCCAATCCCTCTGACTGGCTTTCATCTACCTCTAGGCTTGACTATGACTGCTTCCCATCCAACCCAAATGCTCTATGGGTGTGCCTAATGTAGACTCACTAAAATGTCAAAGCATTATATATCCTTTTACGCACAGAGTGGCCCCTAAGGGTTTAATTGACTATACTGTAAAGTGAGTTCGAGAGCCACGAGAGAGTGCGATGAAGATGAATATGTTTCATTAGAGGGCAAACAGAGCCTGATGGCTGGAATTGGCTCTGACAGAGAAGGAAAAGTCTGACAGGATGAAAAATACATTTATTCGCTGAAATTTCACAATGAAATGTACAGACATGGGTATCCACTTCTTGGCCTACTACCTTCAGTGAACTTGATGGGTTGGTAATTCAAATTTACATGTGTTCCTCTTGTTTCTTTTTTTTATTCTCTCCTGGTTGGCTTCTCTTATTCTCTGAACCAAACTAGAAAGACACAAGCTTCCTACAACTGTCTGGTGATTTCAGAAACTCATCAGACACAAAACAGAGCTGAAAACAAAGAAAAAACAGGACTTACTACAATCCTGCAGTCTTCGTTTACCAATTATACTGAGTACCTGCTGACAGGTGGGTTGTCACAGCAGCTGCTTAGCCACCCAACTTCCTTCATCTTCCCCTCTTCAATATCCCATCATTTTCCATCCCACTCTGTTACAGTTTACCACATGTGTGCAAAGAGGAAGCTCATCACATCTCCAGGCAACCAGATAAGACAAAAGGAGAAGAGGAGTAAGACAGTTTGGCATTTGGCCTGAAGACTTGAGCTTTGATTTGGAATTTTTGAAGGGTGACACGGGCAGAGTCGGCTAACTGCTTCTCTGTGAGAATTGTTGAACATGAGTTTTGAGGTCACTGGTTACTGTCTTTTGAAGAAAAAAACATGTTAAGTTGTTTTCATCTTTATCTCACAGCAATATAATATAACTCCATGGAAGTAAAACAAGACAACAAATACAGAGATCAGACTTTTTGAAAAAGTCTAGCAAATTTGTAAAAAGTCATTTTATTAACTTATTCTTCTTCATGTTTTCACTCATTATTTCTTTGTTTAATAGTTTCCCTTTCCTGAAACAGTGCAGGGACGTTTAAGTTCCCTCCCACTTTCAACTCCCCACTCTCCTCTTCCATCTGCATTGCCATTTCAGAAGCTCAGTCAGCCAATGAACATGACTGAGACAAAACATAACCATAATGGCTCATTAAAGGGAATGGAGACGACTTAGCAAAACAAAGCAACCTTCACTGGGCTGTCACCGAAACTCCTGTGGTGGTACGTCCAAACTACAGCTGGTGACAAGGAGGCAAAAATGTCTTCCTCCCACTGAAACTTGCATTAGTTTGGAGTGTTTTGACTGCGCTTGACATGTCTCTATTTGTTCTGTGGCAAATCTAATACATTCTGAGCAGACTGACAGACCACTGCGCTCCGGAGGAGAAATGTGTTTGTTCACCTCATTTTTTTGTTATTCACTGTATACAAAATGTATAATTTAAACAGGTATTGGACAACACTATACAAGACTGTTGTATATTTAAGATAGGATGAATTTAAGGTCATTGTGGGTATAAATGACACTTAATAGCTTAGAATACATGTCACTAGGTTAGAATTTAAATTAGAATAACTTTATTATTATATGAAGTACAGCAAACTGTAAACATTCTTCATTTGGTAAAATGTCTTAAAGGGAAAAAAACATTAATGGATACACAAAATTAACGTCTGACTGCAGAAGATATTTTGAGGAACTAAATTAAAAAAAGCACCTCCGATCTTCACTATCCTTGTTCATCATGTGCATCGAGAGCAGCTTTAGTACTCATCATACATTCTTGCAGTGTTGGAGCTCAACAATATAAATAGGAATCATTCCCCAAAAATACATTCAGTCATTGAGTCTTTGCTTAGGAAGCTGGAGTGGACTCTGTAAATAATCCAGCAAAGAATTCCAGTCCCGTTCTCACACTGACTGCGTCATTTACCAGCCAGACCCCGGCCTCAATTATTTACTTGTTTGGAAGCACTAAGTCTTTCCTTTCTTGCTTAGCTTTTGTGTATAAAGAAAAAGAATAAACACACTATTTTGTCGCTTTTTTCTTTAGTGTTTGCTTTAAAGAAATAATAAATTAAACCAAGTTGAAGGAATTAAATTGTGTACAATCTGAGCCACATTGTACTGCTGTCTAAAAGCAGCTTGTATCAAAAGCCTCTCTTTAAAAGAATGTGAGTAGGATGGTGTATGGACTTGATTGACTGATTAATAAACACATGCTGAAACTAAAAATGAGTTTAGAAATCTAAACTGTACTACCTATGAAGAGTTTATGATGGCTGTTTGATTTATATTTTATTACTGATAAATGTTGTTAAATGTCAAGCTAAACTTGTTAATCATGTTGGTTCCTTTCTGGATGTGAAAGGCCAGTTTGACCTAAAAAGATGGCGCCTCATATTTCATAATAGCGTGATGTAACATTCCTATTCTTAAAGAGGCCATTTCATACAAATTTCATGACTTTGTGGTTATTTCTCAAGTATTAAGCTGTACTATAAAACATTTTATGTATAAAAAACGTAAGGAAACACTAATTAACAGACCTTTCAATTTCTCCGCATCAAAATTCAGCTGGGTTCGTCAGGCTTCGGGCTGCAACTCATTAATATTCATTATTCGGATTTGCTGGACTCTGATTGGCTAACAAACTAGCCAATGAGAGCAAGGTATACTGTTTCCTGCCCCGCTGCGCATGCCAACAGTAGACGTTCTCTCTTCCTGTTTGCTACGTCTTATGCTTACAGCTTTTAGCCAGCAGCATGCTAGGCGTGGTTTCAACTGCAGGAGCTGCCGAATACTAATGAACAAAGGAGTTGTGACGAACTCTGGTTTTATCGCCACCTGCGTAGTTTGAGAGATTAAAACTGAAAGAGAAGTTGTTGACCTGTTTTCACACCCACTATGAAGGTAAGAACACCTGTGGAGCTAAAATATTCAACAGAAACCTCAGAAAAAAACTTTTAATGGAAGGGCCTCTTTAACACAACAATGTAGAACAACATTTCAAACATTGTATTTTTTAATCAATGTTAAACACATGCATTTAAAGATGCATTGATGTTTTCGTTCTTTTTCTTATATAATCAGTCATGATCTTCTGAAGTGGTCTGTTTTATTAGAGTATTTGCAGTCTTCATGGGGGAATAATTTGTTACAGTTCTGCATTCTGTAAATTAGGTTTTTGTCCTCCATTTTTCTGAAGCTTTAATCAGTAGAGTAGCTAAATATGCTATGTACAATATAAAATAGGAATTGATAGGTCTTTGAATTGGTAAAAATACATTAAGTCTATCCAACACAATTGATGTGTTTTGTTTTTGTTTAACAAAATGTATTTAAGCAGGTTTAAAATATTTATGGATAATTTGTAAATTATCAACCATGTTTCTGTCTCATATTGTCCAGGTGGATTCCTCCACAACCTCCTGGATTTATGACTACCTCACAAACAGACCACAGTTTGTGAGACTGGGGGGTTGTGTGTCTGGGATGGAGGTCAGCAGCACTGGAGCGCCACAAGGAACTGTACTCTCACCATTTCTCTTCACGATGTACACCTCTGACTTCCAGTACAACTCTGAGTCCTGTCATCTGCAGAAATACTCTGATGACTCTGCAGTTGTTGGGTGCATCAGTGAGGGACAAGAAGCTGAGTATAGAGAACTGGTCAGTCAGTTTGTGAAATGGTGCAGTAACAATCATCTCGTTTTAAATAGCAGCAAAACTAAGGAGATGATTGTTGACTTCAGGAGGAGAAAGAATCAACACAGCAGTATTTCCATCCTAGGAGAGGAGGTAGAGGTGGTGGAGGAATACAAGTACCTTGGAGTTCAGCTGGACAACAGACTAGAGTGGAAATGCAACACAGAATACATCTACAAGAAAGGTCAGAGCAGACTCTACTTCTTAAGGAAGCTGAGATCTTTTAATGTCTGCACCAAGATGTTGCAAATCTTCTATAGGTCTGTTGTGGAAAGTGCAATCAGCTTTGCAGCCATCTGCTGGGGCAGCAGCATCAGAACCAGAGACTTGAAGAGAATCAACAAACTGATCAGGAAAGCTGGATCTGTGCTGGGAGTATCTCTGGAGCTGATTGTACAAAAAAGAATGCTGGACAAGCTGATGAAGATGATGGAGGACTCTTCTCACCCTCTGCAC
>SSNP01000066.1:2597591-2633231 GCA_006937955.1 Pachypanchax playfairii
AAAAAAAAAAAAAAAAAAAAAAAAAAAAAAAAAAAAAAAAAAAAACTACTACAACGTTGAATTTCCCTTCTGGGATAAATAAAGTATTTTTCATTTCATTTTTCATTTTCATATTGGTATGACATAAAAGTAACTACCAGCACTATTTTATTTTATTTTTTTCACTTAAAGCACTAAATGTAGTAGTCAGTTTCCAAAATCGTGGTCAAAGGCAGTATGGAGGCCACAATACAGTTTGTGTGATTTACACATAAACTTAATATTATTATTACTGGCTCTTCTCTCCAGTTGTACCTTCACTGACCTTAAGCTTATGTTGTCTAGGTCAATATTGTCACTATGCCCATCAAATTTCTTTCTCTGTTAAAAATGTATTAAATGTATACACTTTAGGCAGAGAGGACACCAATATTGAAATTTATTTTCTCATCAAACAAACACAAGCTGATGAACCATATAAGACTGGAACTTTCCTGAAAGGCATCAGGGTGTTACAAGTTCTAGATTGTGTATTGTTTTGCTATGCTATTTGGACTGACGCATCCAGTGAACCTCAGCTTTTCTGTTTACTTCCAATACACCTTTGAGGTTCTTCAAAAGATTTGTACAAAACTGGATAGAGATAAACTTTCTAACGAAGCAGTTGAAAAACCTGATTCAATGAAAGGGTCAGTGACTAAGAATTTTTTATTTTATCTTGCGTAGGTATGGCAGTAGGCTACCTTTCAGACTGCTTTTTAATGTTCTTTAATGACTTCACTGTAAATATATATGTTTTTTTTTTTATTAGGCTATAATGAAAAATATTTACAGGGTTTGTAACTGGTTTATGTTCTGAGTCAACTTTAAAACAGCAGCAGTAGTAAATGTGTTTGTTTTTAGTGTTTTATTTTTTTTCCAGGCACATGTTTAATGCATAAGATGTTATAGGTGGGATTGTTTCTGGCAGCTTTGTATTTGCTCATTTGAATGCTTTTGACAGTGTATTTGCTGTTCTTACAGCTCAATAAAAATAATTTTAGAAAGGAACTATGACTCTATGTTTATTCTGTCAATGCCAATTATTTTATTTACATTTAGAACGTTGTTTTCCAAATAAACACTGAACCGATCACCACGTCACATTTAAACATACAGTATGGTCATGTGAAAAAAGTAAGGACATCCTATGAAACCAGTATGTTTTCTTAACATAGATATTTGGATATGTGAATATTAAAAATATACTTGGAGATTAGAATAAGTCAAATTAGAGTAAGTTAAAAAAACAATTACATCTAAAAAAAACAACCCTTTTGAATATTTTCAGTAAAATGTAATGTAGGGACGTGTGAGTCCTGCTAAATAGTCAAAGACACCCTCATTCATACTTAAAATGTCTAAAATCAAACGCAGGTGCATCAATTTAGATGCACATGATTGGGACATTATTATTCAGCATTTTGAATGAGGGCTTCCATATTTAAGCTTCAACCATTTTGTTTGGTTCTTACTGTTGAAATGAAAGTGAACAACATGGTGAAATCAAAAGAGTGTAGCAACTTCTGTGTCTGGTAAGCGATTTGTAAAAAATCTCCAAAACAACTAAAATCAGCCATTTAACTGTTCAGAAAAAAGTCTGCAAGTCGAGGTTATTAGTGGAGGTCATGGAAAATCACTGCCGTCATGCCCAAAACTTTGATTTAGAAATATAGAGATCAGGTTGAAGTTTACCAAAAAGATTGTAGACAAAAAGTAAAACTGCGATGATTTAATTTGGAATAATGTTGGTTGAAGTTCTTTCATAGCAAATTCTACAGGGTTGAGTTGAATTCAACACTTTCAAAGTGTCTATATGGGTCCACACCACAAAGTGTTAAAACAACACTTTTGAAAGTGTTTAACAAAAAAGTTTAACACTGAGATGGAGTTTCTTTTGACTCTGTCTGTAGTTAAAAGTTTACACTTATAAACACTGATCAGTGTTGATTTTTTCAACACTTGACCATAGAGTTAAAAGTTAGCACTATTCGTGTTGCCTGTTTAACTCCAGATAGAGTTAAGCACAACTTTTATAACGGAAAACATTGTCATTTATCTTCTACATTTGAGACTGTCTGATGAGCACGCTGTGACATAAACGTAGGAAGACCTCTACCACAGATGGGAGAAGCAGGTGAAGACCCCCTTCACAATTTCAGTTCAGAGAAGCTCAAAGTCTGAGAACTACAATATTATATAATAGGCAGCTTGTATTAGGTTATCTCAGTCAGGTTTGAGTCACGGTTGCTGAAAGATTTAAAAAGCCGACTGATTTTAATAATGTAGTAGGTGTAAAGTATTGAATAAAAAGTTGTGCTGCATGATTGGCTTTATTTTAACTCTTACATGGAGCTTTATGAGGCACAAATTTACAATTAAATTGCAGATCAAGCCTCCAAGTGCATTTTGGGTAAAACTCAGACCCAGGCACTGGCTCCGCCCCCCCGCCCAGCTCTGATGAGCAACTCTGTTCAGAGTTAATTTTAAATTCAGCACTTGACAGAGTTGCTTAAATGTAACTCCCCAAATTAACACCAACTCTTTTGAGGAATTTACTCTCATGGAGTTAAAAAGACTAAAAAAGAGTTAAATTAACACTGTATTTTAACACTCAACACTAACTTTAACTAAATTTTTTAATTAAATTTAACACTTTTGATTTTGCTGTGTTGGATAGTTACATCTAAAATTGAATTGGACACAAGAACAAAGAATGTTTTTTGCATAAACCAAATGCTGCATACCGGTACCAGTCCGTGGATCAATTGGTACCAGGTCGCACAAGAAATAGTTAAATATTTCCGGTTTTTGTAATATCTGAGTCTGAACGATCTTTTATTTTGAAAAAAACAACTTTTATTTAGAAAAAATGACTGGATTTTTTCAGTTGTGTCCAAGGCCGCAGTAAAATTGTCAAACGTTGACCATGGTAAAAAGGTTGAAGATCACTAAAGTAAACCAACTGTAAAGCACGGAGGTGGAAGTGTTATGGGTTGGGGATTTTTGAGTCTGAATGAATTCTGCTGTCTATCAAAAGGTGCTTGAGCAAAATGCCAAACTATCTGTGAAAAAAAGTGACGCTCAAGCAGAACTGGACCCTGCAATGTGACAATAACCCAAAACAGTAAATGCATCAAAGTCTGGGTGAAAACTAAGAAATAAAGAGTCCTGAAATGGCTGAGTTTCCTGGAAAACCAGTAACTTAATCACACTGAGATGCTGTGGAGTGACTTGAAATGAGCTGTATCTCTAAAACATCTCACAGCTGACAGAATTCTGCGCCGAGGAGTCAGAGACCAGTTAATGGCTACAAAAGGCATCTTACTGAAGCTGTTCCAGCCAAAGGCGGTAACACTAACTAGATCAGGGATGGGCAACTCCAGGCCTCGAGGGCCACTATCCTGCACATTTTAGAAGTTCCCCTGTTTCACCACACCTGCTGCAGATGAACAGGTCGTTAACAGGCTTCTATAGGACTTGCTGAGAGGTTGCAGATTTGAATCAGGTGTGGTGAAACAGGGGAACATCTAAAATGTGCAGGATAGTGGCTCTCAAGGCCTGGAGTTGCCCACCCCTGAACTAGATAGTAGAGTATCAAACTTTCCACAGTCAAAATACACATTTTTGTTAGCATCTTTTGCTTAATGAGTAAAACATGTTTAGTTTTTGTTGTTCACCTTAATTTAAACCACTTTGTTTCCAGATATAAATAAAAACAACATTAAATATTGATACATTAACATTACTTAATAAAGAACTGAATATTCAATTAAGTGTCCTCATTTTTTCACAACTGTACTTAACTTTAACGAACTGTCCCTACAGGGACATAATAATATGTTTTGTTTAAGGTACATGGTACCTTTGAGTAATATTGGTTCTAGAAAATTAACTTCGTGTTACAGCTGTTAAATCTTATTGACATCATAAAAAATTCTAAAATATATAATAAATTGTTATTACATTAACTCTCATGATGAATAAATGTCATTATTTTAATATAATAAAAAGTATTGCTTTGACAAGTAATGACTTATTGAGACAAAATGGGACATTATGTTAGTTAACCTTTGTCTGATCATGTGGATCCAATATAAACATTAAAATCATTAAATTCAAAGACCTTTAGGACATAATACAATTGCTTTTAAAGTACACAGTACCATTCAATAATATTAGCATTGACAAATTAAGTTTTTGTAACATTTTCATGTTTTGTACTTAGGAAATTTACAATTATTTTGACATTATACAAGAAATTCATATAACACAAACTGGCAAATATGTTGAATCAACATGAATCATGTCACTAGTTGATTGTGAATTAAATAGTTTTGTTGGACATAAAATCAAATAAATCCAACAGATTTTTACAGAATACAGCTCATTTTATAGGCCACCACTGACCCATTGCTGTTTGAGCACAGTCATATCTTCTCAGCAATCTCCCAGTAATTAATAAAGACCCGCACCATAGCTAAACCTCTCCCTATATTTTGTCTGTGCTGTGTGGAGACAAGTCATACAGTTAGAAGCTTAAGGCTCTTTACTTGCTTTGTGTATGTTGAAAATTGAAATGGACAGAAGGTTTAAAAGGTGGTCAGGGCATTTGGAATTGACTACCTTTAGTACTTATTTCATTGCTGTGAATTCCACAACTGCATAATTCACACTATAAATACTCTCCAACTCCCAAGTGGCTCTGAAATCTAACATGTAAATGAAGAAAGACACACACTCACACTCAATCCTTTTTTTCTCAGACTGACCAGAAACTGAACTCGGCACTTCTAGGAAAGTGGGCCAAACCATATGTCCGTCTGCATATTTTGGGACCAGGCTAATTCATTTTGATAATAGCAATAGATAATAATAAAAAAATGGAAATATGACAAAGCTAGAACAGAAAAGATATAGTGAAGCTTTGACACAAGGGAAGGCCATGGAGAATATGTGATCAATCCAGTTTTATGGGAAGTTAGAGGGGAGCAGATAAATACTGAATCTTAGCAGCATCAGCATCCAGAGCAACAATACAATAAAAGTGGTGCATTTTTTGTAACAGGGATAAAGTGATGAAAGATATGTGTGCATGTAGTAATACTACTACTACTACTAATAATAATAATAATAATAATACATCATAAATAACAATAACTAATAAAAAATACTAGTAATAATAACTAATAAAAAAACAGTAATAATTTATTCTGCCCGTTTAACAGCTTCTCATGTTCATAATTTGAAAATCAAGGTCAAATGTATCTATAAAGCACATTGAAAACAACTGTGGTTGTCTAAAGTCTTGTTCAATTATACTTACATAGCAGCAATAAACCAAGATATGTACATAAGACACAAGATTAGCTCTGATGAAATGCATAAAACACAACAGTAATTACAACACTGGTATAAAATGTAAACCTTGTTAAAAGCCAGAGAAAAGTGTAAAAAGTTTAATGTCCATAAGACAAGAAAATAAAGGCTGCGGAGACTCCATACAATCTAACCTTAAAGCTGGAGTGCGTAACTTCTGTAACTTCTGTCGCCCCCTAGCGGAATTTTTGCGTCATTACAACAATAAAGCTGGCGCTTCCATATGACGTAAGCCCAGCTGCCACCGCTTTATCTCTGCCGTTGTTATTCCAACCGGTATCTGTCTTAATCAAGCTTCAAATTCAGTCTGTTTACTTTACCTGGCTCTATATTTGTTTCAATAAATATCATTTCATTGTTGAAAAAATCAAGAGAAACCAGTAAAATATAAAAATACTGGTAAAAAAACCTTCAGAGTTCAGGTTGGATTGTTTACAGATTTGATTGTTCACTTTAATCTACATTTAACAGTTTGGTGTTGAAATGTATTAGTCAGCTGTTGGGGCCACAATGATCTATTTGTCTTATTCAGTGAATTTTTTCAGTTTTGACACGATGCAGAATCCTGCAGTGAGCTGCTCTGATCTGACTGACTGAAAAACCGTTACACTGGCAAACTGACAGACACAAACTGACACAGATAGAGACAGAATCAGCTGATCAGCTGGAACTTCGGCGCTCTGGGTTTCATCTGGTGCGCATTTTATATTTTGACAGTGTGTGCGGACCTGCGGACCACTTATGTGCACCCCTGAACATCAGCCAGATCTCTTCTCTCCACCGAGGAAAAGCGACGCCGATACAAATTCGCGTTTGCCTTCTCCTTCGGTCACTTTCCTTCTTAGCCAATAGTCCCTCTGCCGAACGTCCAGGAATTATTTTTTTTTTTCGTGGTAGGATCCACTTCCCGATAAGTGTCTCTCGGCTGTTTATTTGGATTCTCCGCCATGTCGACCTTCACGTTCTGCCGGCTGCTACGAGACACTGCGTTCTATTTCTTATTATTTTTCTTGTTGTGACATAAAAGACGTAATTTCATGTGCGACAGCGCGGGAATGTCGCAGTCGACACGCAAAGTAAAAATTATATATATTGAAAAATACCATGAGATGTTTGAGGAGCCGATCGGCTTAATCTGCATTGTGTCATCTCCTCTGATAGTGGCTTGGCTGAAACGGACATTCACGGACATGTAAAAGTTACGCACTCCAGCTTTAAAGAGAGGTAGAGCTGAATGTCATCTTCAAAGGAGTGGAAGGAGACAATGTGTTTATGCAGTACAGAACCCAGGGGGGGCCATGTATAAAACAAGCAACAAGAGGCCAAGAATGGACCCTTGAGGGACACCACATGTTAGGGGAGCTCTGTTTGAAAAAGATTCACTGAGGTGAAAAGAAAAACTTTGATCTGTGAGATAAGACTGAAAAAAACTTTAATACAATACCTTTTAAACCAACACAATGTTCAAGACAAGATTAAAGTGTTTTGTGGTCAACAGTGTCAAAGATTACGGTCAGGTCTAAAGTTACCAGGACAGAAGCTAACCCAGAGTCTACAGTTAAAATCAAATCATTAAAAACTCTCCGTAAGGCCATTTTAGTGCTGTGGCGAACTCTAAAACCAGACTGAAACTTCTCATAGAAACTGTATCTCAAAAAGAGGGTAACTTTCTAAAAACAACTTTTTCCAATACGTTGAAAAGAAGAGGAAAGTTGGACGTGGGCCTATAATTACAGAGGAAATTGGGGACAAGATTAGTTTATTTAAGAAGAACTATAAAACTAGATAACTTGACAGAAAGAAACTGTATTTGGTACAAAAAGTTTTAAAAAAAAGACAAACCAAAAAGTAATCAGTAAAGGAAAGAAAAGATGAAATGTATAATAAGAAAAAAAAACATGAGAAACTAGAAAAAGAAACAATAAAAAACTTGTAGGACAAACTCAAACACAAGCATGAATCCAAAAAATTTGATAAGCTTGTTTTTGGTCAGGAAATAAAAAAGCAAATAAAATATACACCCCCCACCTTCATATTCTGAAAATTTACATTTTGAAGGAAACGCTTATGTGGATCCGGGACATAAATAATAATAAAAAAAAATACAGTTTCTAATTTGTTCTAGGACAATGTTTAGAATACAAATCATTAATTAGTTAAATGTTAAAAAGTGTTTACCAAAGTATCATGTTAATTCTACTTCTATGTTTAAATTGATTCTTTTAATAAAGTCTGATAATGTAAAAAAATAATTTGTGAAATTGAAGCTATTATGATAAATGTGTTGAGACCTGTTAAATAAGTTTAAATGAGCTTTTGTGTCACACTGACCGCCTTTATATGGAGGCACTTGTTTGGTCGAGAAAAAAAAAAGATGAAATGAAAATAAAATGGAGCGTTCAGGATTCAAGATTTAATTATCATTGTACAAATATAAAATAACATTCCTATTGCACTAAGAATTGCTGTTGTATCAGAGGACGTGAAAGATATTGAAAATTAACAACAATAAAATTCACACACACTCACTTCCACGCGCACACACACACACACACACACACAATATCCCAGGTAAGACTGAATTCAATAGTTAATTGTACTACATCCTGTAAAAGTTTTTAGTGTGTCGTGCTGAACTGATCGCTTAACGTGACAAAACTAAATGATAATAAAACAGTTATTAATGCATCATATTTCTGCTTGAGACTGTTTTGTTATAGACTGACATCGTGTGATAAAAGAAAACTTAAATAACAGGAAAAATTTATGAGGATTTTTACGTATGACTCCCATGTGTTACTGTTAAAACTCAAGCCTTTTACCAAGTTGATACAACAAACCAAAGTCAAGAAAAAGGTGGGTTTGAATAAGAGATTTCTGAGTTTAATCTGTCATCTCCAAGCTGAGGTCAGCTGTACTATGCTGGAAAACATAACATAATTGTCTTTTGGTTGATGAGAACTAAAAATACACAGACAATAGCTCCGAGATGAGCAAAGGCAAAAAAAAGGGAAAAAATGTTTTGTCTTTCAGCTGTGTTTTCACTTCACTTTCCCACCCTATCCCAGTTACTGCAGAATAAACGGATATGTGAATTAAACCCTATTGTTTTAAAGAAATCTGCTTCTAAATTTGGGATCTGTTCATGTTCTCTTTTGGAGTGAAAGAATTTGCCAGTTTATGTTTTTATGTTTTATTGTCCTCATTTCCCTCGTCCTTTGCTGTCATCTCAGCCACATAGATTTTATATAGCCTGAACATGTGTGAGTGGTGTGTCTGTGCAAGTGTCAAGGCAGGAGAAGAAGAAATATACACACTCAAACACACACACCCACACACATAGTTCAGCCATGCGAGTTTTGCAATTAGAAAAGACACAAAAATAATTATTCTGCAGTGCAGTCAGTCGACATATCCTGAGTCGATGATGCACGGATCACGTGTTTAATAAAAAAGGTTAATCAGTTGTTAATCAGTGGATTAATAATGTGTTATTTTCTTTACAAAACCATTAATATTATGCCATAAATATTTAACACTGATAGGTCCTTTTTTTGGTGGCAGAGACAGCATGGGGGTGGGGGTGATATGTGCTTGCCGATGCAGGGCAAAGTGAGCAATATCCAGACATTAATGTGCGTTAATCATGCTTTGGTGAAGACAAATAAATTCATTCATGTTTATTAATACAACCTTGGAGAAAACAATACTCTTTACATTATTCACTGAGTTATTAATAAACCATTTATGAACAGGAGGACCACAAAGCACCGACTGCAGGGAGAAAAACAAGCAGATAAAAAAGAAGAAAAATAAGGAAATGAGAAGAGAAAAGAAGAGGAGAGAGGTCAGAGTCACAAAGCCAGAAGCAAAAGTTGTGTGTTTAGAATAGAGGAGGATGTTAGGGGAGGAATGGAGTTAATGTGTGTCTGCGTGAGTGAAGCAGGGTGCGAGTAGTTCAGTACTGGAAAGCTGGGGGTTAAACTGAGATTTTCTGCCCTCACTCTTTTTCTCCTTGACAAATTACCCTGCCCGTTTGTTAATCAAAGCAAAACAAATATTGCTTTTCATTCGCTCCATTTGTTTGAATGAACATACAGACATTCCCAAAATACTCATTCCCAGCTCAAATCTAATTAAATTGTGCCTTTAGTGAAAACATGCATTGGTACTCCAATTAGTTGTGTTTTTGTCGTTGGGTAAAGACGAGAATGGCAGTGGGTGCGCCCCGGGCACCTCAGTGTCCCGACGTGGAAGTGTGTCTTAGCAGGCGGGTGGGGCTGAGGGGAAAGTATTGCGTTTGCTAGGCAGTGTTTGAGTACACAGAGCTGAGTGCAAAGATGGAGCAGAGATGTTTGCAGAGTTGGTATATAATTCAGAAATCTTATCAGTCAAATCAATGGACAAAACAGGGTGTTTTACTTTTGTTTGTTTGTTTTGTTTTTCTTAAATTGCTTCTATGCATCATTCTGTGGTTTATCTGTGTATACATCTCCAATCATTCTCTGCTTCTGTGCTTTTACTGGCCCCCACCACCAACCTCACTCCCTTTTCTTTCTTTGTCTTAAGCTCCAAATTGTATTTTTATTGAAGGGCTTTATGGATCGCTCAGCAAAATGTCATCCGTCAAGCTGTCGATGAATCCATCCTTTCATTTAATGATCAGCCTACCTGATATGCATTTCTCATAGCTCCATATTTCTTTAATGGAATCAATGAAGAGCAAATAATACTGCAAGTCTGTAGGATGCATGCATGATAGATGGAAGTGATAATTTTGTGATACATCTATAAAAAACATGAAGAAGTGTTGTGTACACCTGCATGAAGCCTGGAATAGACTGGCTCGGAGACCGAGTCTGTGCTGCTACAGCCTTCCATTTGCTTTGTCTTAATAATCTAGCAAATGTGGGGTGAGTGGGGGGGGGGTTCGAGTGAACAAGACAAAAAGAAAGGGGATGGTGGAAATGACAAAAATAGAGAGGGGGGAAAAGAGACAATTAATGAAAGATGAGAAAGAAGAGATAGAGAGATGAAGCCTCGGAAAAAGATGAAGTTAAACTGCCAAGAGGGAGGGGGTGGGTGGGTGTGGGGGGGGGGTAACAGGAGAGACTGGCCACTGGACGTGGCTTCAGTTAAATAGTGATTTTATCACGTGATTTTGGGGGTGGGGTGTCTGTGGCAGCTCTAAAACACATAACTTTTTTACGAAGTGAAAATCAAATATTAAAAATGACAGGCCTTATAAGTGTGCTGAGTGAGCTTGGGTCACGGAGGGAGGGAGGCGCGGGCGGCTTGTCAGCTACTATCTGTCAGGGCAAATTAGAAACAATCAGGGCCGAGTGAAAGGGAAGGTGATTGTTATTAAGCGGCAGGGCCCTGTGAGCTGGCTCCCCAGATGTGGCCATGCATATAAAAGAACAGGAAGCTGGCAGTTTAATTCAGGAAACTTGCCGTGGCAGAGGATACCAGGGGGATGGGGGCTTCTTGTTGCAAATAAGATGGAATTTACTTTGATTAGGTTTTTTTGTGGAAATTAGAAATGACTTTTCTTCTGGTCATACATTGCTTTCCATATTTCAAAAGGAAATGTAAAGAAAGCCCATAGAGAGGGCAAAAGGGAAACTCACAGATGAAATCTAGATGAGTTGTCCTTTATACATACAAGATTTTCCATCTCACCAACAAACCCTCAGAAGATTCTCCTTTTGACCCCTAAACTGCTAACAGTGAAAGGTTTGGTAAGTCCACACACATTCTCTTAAATATTTAGAGTGAAAAACAATGGTGGCCACAATTTGAACTGTCAGTAACAGATACAGTACTCACATAATTTTGGGTACTCTTCTGGTCGAGAATAAAACTGTTATACTTCATTAGTCTAAAGGCTGTTCTCTACTTTGAGTCTTGTCAAGATGTATTTAATTCTAGTTTGGTTTCTTTGTGTTTTTCTGTCAATAATGGAGCTCTCATGGGTTTTGTTTTATAAAGCCCATTATGCTTCAAAATGTGATGGATGGTGTGATTAGAAAGTGATATATCTTGAACTTGAAGTTCAGCTTGAATGATTTTAGATTATTTACTTTGTTTTTTGTTTTTTTTTGTATCTTCTGCAGTTTCTATCCAATCAGCCTTGTGTTAGATTTCTTCTTGTTCCCATGTCCTGGATGTTGGCTATACTTTCATGAACCTAATACTTTTTAGTAATTTTGGCAGAGGGGTCACAAAACATGAATCTGGTTGAAGATGGTTATGTAGACTCTAACTTGAACATAGAGGTCTACAATCTTCCCTCTGAGCTCCTCAGACAGCTCTGACCTTTGCTTCCTCTGGTCCATGTTCAGGGTGGTGCACACAGCATTACAAAACTACTGCTACATGTTCTCTTTACGTAGGCTGAATAGTTGATATTGAATCACTTTTCTGGACAAATGAAATATTGTTTCAATGAGCACATTTGGGAACGTCTTTATGTATTTTCCAATTCCTTCAAACTCTCTGTCACTAATCATTGTGCATCGCCACCAATTCCATAGCTGCCATAGTGATTGAGAGTGAGTGGGATGCAGTGGGGGGTGCTGGGTAGAATGGGAGTTGGTTGATGTGTACAATATGTTGATCAGGGGTGGGTGCTGGAATTTCAATGACAGGGAGTGACAACTGCCAAGAGGCTTCAACCTGACCGTTGTGACACTTTGAAAACCACACTGCCACAGAAACTGGTAACACATCAGAAGGAAAAAAAAAAGACTTTAGTTGATGTTTTAAATGGACTTTTAATTTGTTGAATGGATATCCACAAGTCTGATTACTATGAGAATTTTATTTGATTGTACTCAGAGCCAATCACCACCAAGCTCTCAGGCAGAAAGTCAAGTGGACCTGATGTACCTGAATTGGTTTCACTTAACACTAGTTATGTGAAATCAATGGGAAACATAGAAGAATAAAAAGAACAGAAATGAAGGGGATTGTTAAGATAGCTCCTTCAAATTGTGCTTCTGTCTTGAAAGGCTTTGATTTCTGCTTACTTTGTAGTGAGAAAGCACAAGAAATTACCCCTCCCCTTAAAAATCCCTGATCATCCAGTGGGTTGAAATAAAGTCGACTTGTTAGATGCTCTCTCCCTCTCGTTACCTCCTGTCGTCTTTATTGTGGTGATCAGTCGAACGCTCGCCTAACACAAGCCGTCTCTGGTTTCCACCTCCTGGGTTTTTCTACTCTGTTGCCACTGCTGATGTAGAGGAGGTTATGGTGTTAAACACAGAGCTGCTAAATGTTCCCCAAGGTAATAACATTCGGTGTATATACAGTGCTGTAGCAGGAAGTTTCTGCCAAGCATGGAAGCACAATGGAGAGAACAAGGCAGGAGAAAAGTAAAAGTGGAAATGGAAAGAAGTAGAGAAAGACTTGAAAAAGTGAGAATGATTAGGGTGAGATGGATAATAACTAATTGTAGGACTGTGATATTGATGCCCAAGTTCATACACGGGTTGTAGTGTGATTAAATAAGTATAAAGAAGCTTTAATTGAAGCTAACCCATGAGGTTAGGGTGGCCCTCGGTGGACGGAGCCACCTCGATGGATTTTATTTAAAAGCTCTATCTCAACCTACAGATGAAACATTTTTTTTATTAAATAGTTGCAGTGTTATGTGCAAACACAGACAGGTGGTCAGGACATAGTTCTCTGACTGTCCTGTTTCACAGTAGCTAGTTATTGTTTAGCAGCTTTAACAGCATGGTTGGTAATGTTGTCACCTTGTTTTCACCTTCTGTCCATCTCTGGGGGAATTTGATAAAATAATAGCGCCTGAGCTGGACAAAACGGAGCCACACTGCTTTAGAAATGCACTTACTGTATAAGGCTGGGTGTGAAAAAAATCTATTTCCCCAAAATATATTTTAATGATTCTTAGAAGTGCAGAAACAAAAACTACAATTTTCATCCTTGAATAAATTGTTATTCGTACATAGCTTCAAAACTTGAAGTTGCAACATATTTAGGAAGATCTCAATTAGTTCTAGAAAAAAGTAGACTAAAATCTTTTAGCAAAAAAAAAAAAAAAAAAAAAACGTGGGGGGGGGGGTATTTTTTTCTCAGCCTAAATGATCAAATTTTTTCCTTCATTTGGTAAATAAAACTTATAAAAAATACTTATAAAGTATGCAGTAGCACAAAAGCAGTGGCCAGTCACTGTAAACCCATTGAGACCTGACCACCGCTTTACTGGCGGAAGATAAAAGTACACCTACACTAGTGTGTCAACACTGTGTGTGTGAGCACCAGACAGCACCCTGCGTGCACGAGACAACAACAGTATCTCAGTATCAACAGTAACAACAGTATCTCATGTGCACGAGACACCATCCGGCACATGTGACACACAACCCAGTGCACAGGAGAAAGTATCTGGTGCACATGAGAAAGTATTTTCTTCCACTCATGTCCCATTAGGGGTTCTGTAAATACTTAATATGCTGGATGATTATCTGTATTAGAGCATGATGAAGATTACTGTGATATTGAAGTAGAATATGAATAAGATGATTCAGATACAGACAGGGATGTTGATAATGAACAGGGTCTGGGTGATCAGCTGGTCATAGGAGGTGTGTCTCTACAGACTGGGAGAAGCTGGGAGTGATGATCCAGAGGCCTGGAATAAACATTTTATACCAATTATGAACAAATATTCTCCCAATAGCTCAGGCAGAAGGCTCATAATAGATTCAGGGAAGGGGGGGTGAAAGGGTTAAAGGAGAAAGTCTCTATATGTTGTTTCCTACTGGAGGCTAAAATTAGTGTTTTTCTTTGGAAACCTAAATTTAGGGAATCACTTTGATTCTACAATGACTGCTGAGAGAAAGACGAGGAGGGATATAAAGATGTACTGAAGCAGCAAGAGCTATTGATCAGCAAAAGTGAAGTGAAAGGGAGTATTTAGCCATTTGAACCTCTAGAAGGCATGTGTTTATATAAGAGAGGTTGAGTTTCCTGAACTTGTTCAGCTTAAAAGATGCCAAGAAAATATAGATCAACTTTTTGTAAAAGAGAAGAAAAAATCTTATCTTTGCTTAGCAAAACCACTTGGAATGTTTGATATTTAATTACTGCTTTTAAAAAAGCTTAAATTGTAAATCTGATTAAATGAGAAAATTATAATTGAGTATTTCTTTTTGTTTCTCATCTGTATGTGATTCAGACTGAGTCCAAATTTGTATTTTACTTGAAATTTGGGCTTGAGTTGAGTTGAGTTGAGTTCTTTATAGCTCTTAAGTTTTTTCTGTCTTGGGGTCATCATTACAGTATCAATCATTTGGTTAAATACCTATGAAACCATTTGATATGATGGTTCCACTGAGATGACATTGCCACTGCAATCACACTCAGACTTTATGTTCTGGGATTCCACTGTTCTGTGTAACATCTCTGTAACGTCTTCAAGACATTTTAAATCCCACTAACAGGATTTCTGGAGCATTTTGTGAAACACAATATAAAATCTATTTTATTCATCTTAAAGCTATAATGCGTAACTTTTACATGTCCGTGAATGTCCGTTTCAGCCAAGCCACCAGGGCTTGACATTAACACCCGCCAACCCGCCAAATGCGGGTGAATTTCAGCAGTGGCGGGTGACGCAGCCACTCCGACTAGCCACTTTTGGCGGGCTGAATTTTATATACATTTTTTTATTGTAGTTTTCTCAAATGACATCTGAAATAATAAACGAATTGCAATGTGAGACTAAGACACTACAACTCCCATGAGCACTGCCTGCGCACAGTGTTTGCTCATTGGTCCATTCGTGATCAACGTCACTTTAGACAGCCGGTCCCTGTGGACAACAGTTGTGAAGTAGTGGGGGTGATAATGTGGCGGCACATTCAAGGCGTCAGGAAACCCGAAGAGCAAACAAAAAGAAAACATGAAGATGAAACGAAGGAAGGAGAGACAAAGAAAAAGAAAAGGTCGTTTAACGAAAAGTGGAAGACAGCAGGTCGAGAATGGTTATCGTATGACCCAGGGGAGAATGTAATGTACTGCACTGCCTGTAGTGTTAAACATTTTTACATAGTCTTGATATGAGTGTGTACAAGGGTCATTTACATTTAAAAAGGTTGTAAATCTAGGTCAAGTAAACTTTACCACGCCATAGTCAGCTTTAATCATATTAAACATAATTTCTCAACAACAAAATTGTGGCTAGTGAAAATGCTGAGTGGCTAGTAACTTTGGAAAACCACTAGCCACAGTGGCTGCTGAACAGAAAAGTTAATGTCAAGCCCTGCAAGCCACTATTAGAGGAGATGATACAATGCAGATTAAGCCGATCGGCTCCTCAAACATCTCACGGTATTTTTCAATATATGTCATTTTTACTTTGCGTGTCGACCGGCAACATTCCCGCGCTGGCGCGCAGGAAATTACGTCTTTTACATCACAACAAGAAGGGAGGGGGAGGACGAGCGGAGAGTCTGGTAGCAGGAGATCATTCACTAACCTGTCAGTTACAAATTAGCAGGCACCTTGTCTCCCGTTTGTAATAAGCTATTTGCGTTTCTTCCGAAGAGTCCATCTTTTTTCAACAGCTGTCCTTATTCAAACAGAATAAAAATGTTGTGGAATCGCCAATCACAGCGGCAGAGGGATAGCGGTTGGGGGGAGGGGGGTGGGGGGTAACAGGTGGGCGTACGTCATATGGAAGCGCCAGCTTCATTGTTGTAATAACGCAAAATTCCGCTAGGGGGCGACAGAAGTTACGCACTATAGCTTTAAATTTAAAATCCTTCTAGTTCATCTGCATTTTATAGCTTGGTGTTATGAGTTCTAGAGCCATGGTCAACGTTGATGACATGACAGGAAGAACATCATCAAGTCTTAATGTGAATTGATAAAGTCCTTGTAATGTGATACATGATGTGGCTGTGTTGGAACTTTAGCCTCAGATATATATACTGATATGTCACCTGGATAGCGAGTAATGCAGTATGGAACAGTGGTTGAATTAAAGTAAGCAGACTAGCAATAAATTGGGAAACGGGTGCATGTTTATAGCTAAGTACAAACACTATTAAAAATCCAAATATTTTAAAAATAAAGAATTTGGCGAATGAAGTTTTCATGCACTTTATTTTTTTATTTTAATTTTGAAACAAAATAATCAGTAAAGAGGCAAATTATTGTTAAAAGTCACTAAAAGATAAAAAACAAAAACATTTTATTACATCATATATTGTTACTGTTGTTATCTGAGGCTAACTGATATGCTGCTTGCACATGTGTTGAAGCTACACTTTCCCAGTAAAGTGTGTAGAGTTTTCATTATTTCATGACTTTCTAGACTGGTACCACACACACACACACACACACACACACACACACACAACTGTGGTGGGAACAGTGTGACTATAAAACTAGAATGGCCTTCACTTAGTGTCTCTGCATCACCAACCCTCATGTTGCTTCATACACCCATTCCTCTTCTTTATAAAATTTATTTTATTTTATTTTTTCTCCACTATGAATAAATTTAGTCTGTCCCGGACATGAAAATGTCAAATACCTAAAATACACCTAGGCTAAATAGCATATTAATTTTTAATGCCCGCTCATCCTATGCTGCTATTCTCATATCAGGCCTGTCTGCCAACAGCTGTTGCTGGCTCTGTGGCTGAGAATTTATCATCCATCCAGCTAAAAGAGGGGAGGGGGGGGGGGGGGGGGGGGGGGGATAAAAAAAGAGATGGGAGACATTGTATGGGAGACGAGAAAAAGGGGAGGGACAGATCTGTGTTTTCATGGATCCCTAACTTGCATTTATATCCTCACACCTTACAACTTTCCGTCTCTGATATATGAGTGGGATTCAATTACACTAATGCCAAACATAAATTGTTCAAGATTCCTTCATTTTCACCTCTTTTTGTGGTGGGTTACAGAGCAGGCTCCTTCATACATAAAAAGATAAATAAGGAGAAGAGTGACATTGACACTGGAGGTAGTGACATTGGGGAGAGCGGCAGAGGGAGACGAGATCCACTGAAGCAATGTGCCAGTGTGGGTGTTGAATGCCACCCATGTGCGTTTTTAGGTGGCATGTGGTGGATGATTATCATAGATTATCACAATCCAGATTGTTACAAGTTCTGTCTGTGCACATAGCAGCAGTGTACTGTAGCTGTGTGACTGCGTGTGTGTGTGTGTGTGTGTGTGTGTGTGTTTTGGTTTAAAACAGTGCCTTTGGGGATAAGACTAAATGGTGGGTGAATGACGAACAGTTGGAATGTGTGAATGTATGTGTGCATTTAACTGTGTGTATATGTATCTTGGTCTTTTACCCATAGAGTGTGAAAAGCAAATAATAAACAGGGTTTGAGGAAAATAAAAGCATGAAGTTAAATCGTTTGCTGAGTTCTGATGTATGAATTGAGCATGAACTTACCTTAATACACCACCTGCATACTGGTGCACCACCTAATGGGAACAAGAGGCCTTTCTCTGTCACTCTTCACTGTCTAGAGATTTACTGGAATGGCCACCTAGAGGGAAACACAGAAAAGGGGAAGGATTAGAAGAAGAGGTGATAATGAAATATAGACCTGAGAGGTGGGGAGCAAAATGGACAGGGGATGAAGCGCTAAGAAGAAGACACTGACGGGTTGAAAGGAAGACAAGTATGAAGTGGTGGGGAGGGATCGATGTCAAGATGGAAATCTAACAAATTCAGTAAGCGCTTCTTCAGAGGTCAAGGGAACGAGGCTGAAAAAGGTTAAAGATGAAATCAAAGCCGGTACGCTGCAGTGCCCGGAGGCACAGAGGAAAATCTATCCCTCCAAGGCAAGGCCACCGCTGACGCGAGGCAGACAAGAAGCTAAATACTGCATGCCACTCGGGGATCTTTCATTTTCCACCGATCAATAAGGGCTTATATTTATCAGGGCCTCTGAGTCGTTGCCACGTCTGACAACCTCCACTTCATTTTTGCACTCCTCCTTTTTTTTTTTTTTTTACTCCAGCTCCTCCTCTTCTTTTCCTCCTCCTCACCCTCACACGGTAAATTGAGACCCATCGACCATGAAAAGGGGCAGAGACCCTGGATTGCCATTAACCCCCCTTGTGTCACTAGACTAGTCTAACACACACACTGTCACACACACACAAATGCCCCGGAGATACAATTCAGTTAAAGGTCTGCCTCAGCCCCCCTTTGAAGAAACATGCCTTATCATTATGGCCTTGGCAGAGACACCAGCACCAGGGTCTTTTGTTCCACAATGTCTACAGAAGACACACACGTCCTCCTTTTTAAACATATATGCAAGAAGCAAAAAAACCCAAAAAACACTGATTTCCTTCGGCTCACGAACGTGTTAATTTCTTCCAGATTTCTATCAAATAAGTAAAATGTGAAATTACAAATGACTATAAATCTGAGAATCGTTATGAGAAGCAGAAGACTGGGTTTAAGAGTCTGAGTTAAAGGAAACTGTCTTTCTAATCATCTGCACAACAATATTTGCTGTGAGGCATTCTAAATAGATTATCGCTAGTCCATCTGTGTCATCATTGATTTATAAGGCATTAAGCTGCTTGGGGAAGAGATAGGGCCTCTTCTTCTCTGTTGTTAAAGGGGCTTCTTGTCAAAATCAGTGGCATGGCAATGGAACAACTGCGACACCCGTCTAACCTCCCCTTTAATCGTTAGGCGAGAGGAAGTGAAAATAGGATGGGTGTATCGTTTTTTTTTTTTTCTCTCTCCCTCTTTTTCTGTTTTTTTTTTTTTTTTGTTCCCAAATAAGGAAGTATAAATCCAAATTTTCAGCATCTTTTTGTTTGGCAATACAAAGAGATTGGGAGGAGGGGAGGAAGTACAGAAAAAAATAAAGAGCGAAACAAATAGCACACACAAACACACACATGCACATACACACATGCAGGCAAAAAAAAAAAGAAAAAAAAAAAAAAACAAGGGACATCATTAACATATGAATGCTATATGCAAATGGTAGGGAGAGAGCAGATGTTGTTGCATTTAATTGACCTATATGTGAATTGCATCCAAACCTTTCAGTGTGTTTTCTGGGCCCACTGAGTACAGTTTTGACTGGCTTCCTAGAGCCACTAAATGTGCAAAGAGGGCGCACAGTGATTTTATCTGTGTTTAAGCATAAAGAGGAAGATGATTTAACATTCAACTAAGTAAAACGAAAAAACTGAAAGCACTGAACAGTCAGGGGAAGAGTTCTTTACTGAGAGATTCAAAATGCTATTATCTGATTCCTTCACTGTTTTACCTCAATGATGACATCTGCTGAAACTACATGCCTTTTTGTCCTCACAGGTGGGAGTTTAAAAACACTAAGTACATTCATGCTACTTTGCTATTTTATATTTCCCAACAGTTATGAGAGATATATTACATTATCTTAACAGGGAAAGAGTCTGAAGAGCCTATAATATAGTCCCATTTCAAGCACTCAATACCAGATAACGTAAGTGAAATAGTGAGAATTTGATACTTACGTTTCAGATCTAAAGGGAAAGCAGTATGTGCAACCTCTACTGCCTGCTCTCTTCTGAGACCCATAAAATAATAAATTCAAGGAGTGGTCTAAAAGATTTGCTTAGTGTGAGGCTGGGAGGCAATCTGTACTTTACAGACATATTTACTAAAGATGTTTTCTTTCTTTCCCACGAAGGTTTTCCTTTATATAAAAGAACTATTTGCTGTTACCAATAATCATTAAAGTGTGTTTGGGGAGGTCTTGCTAAGGCTTTGAGTTCTACTTGAAAGATGTTAGTACTTTTAAATGTGCATTTTAAAGTCATAGTATTTGTGTTATTTGTCTTTGTTTGTACAGTATCGTGTACTTGTGAAACATGTAAGTACGGATGAACCCATGTGAATCCAGCATATTAAGACAAACTTTTTTCCAATAATTAAACACTTACTGTTCAGATGTTACATTAAGAAAAATGTGACTTTTTTATTTCAGTTCTGATAATCGTTATGAGATGCAGCTTATGTCATCCCATATCATGATGTAGCTCGAAACTTCTTGATGCATGTCAGTCTGATATGCACCTGTCACAATGTCTACATAATCACAACAGTGTGAATGTAGAAGTTTATTTCAGTGGTTTTCCAAGCAAGATTATTCTTGTCTATAGAACTTGGCCACGCTATACAACACTTTTGTGTTTTTATTTCAATTTCTACTAGCGATCTCTTTATTCTGCTTTGATCTCACCTGAAAGGTCAAGTTCAGACCTAAAAAGTGAATGTTATAAACTAACATTGCAGTGAATGCTGTATGATCAGCTCATATATCTGTTCAGGCTTTACTGTGCATCTGGACAAAAAATCTGACTGATAATTGTTGGACATAACTTTGGGGAAAAAAGTACAATGTTATAATCAGGCAACAAACTGGTTTCTGATTTCAAGTTATATCATGTTTGTAATCACAACTAAATCACAATCCCATACAAAGAAGCATGAAGGCTCATTTATGCTCAATTATAATTTAAGTGCATATAGATGGAGCCTTCTTTCCATCCTTTGTCTTCATTTTAGGTCAGTCTCAGTCCATTGTCAGAGAGCCTATGGGTACGTATCTAAATGCACCAACAGAGCAGTCCCAACTAGAATCATGAGGGCAATGCTGTGCAGTATGCAGCCAGCAAAAGGAACAAAGAAGAAGAAGCAGACATTGCAACACTAAATACACACCATGATGAATATTACAGCCCCTGTGTATTATTTTAATCTCTACCACCACTGACATGCTTACTGTTGTCAGAAACTGACTTCTGCACTCTGAAGTAAACACTGAACTCTGTACTGCCTACTAGTGGATGAACTGCCCAACTAGCCTGTTAAAGCAGAACTAAATAACTTTTCCGCTTTTCCCACCCAGTGGTTAAAAGTGGAATTACAACTGTAGCCTTGTAGATAACAATGTCGTCAGACAGGATGGCATATTATGCTTCTTTTTTTAATGTACGATTATTATCAGTGCAGAAACAAAAGAAAAAACGGTCTTTGCTTGCTACTTTTTTAGATTGTCCTCCGACATGATGCCAACAACAAGCGAACTCCAGTCAGTGAGCTGAAAAAGCTAACTGCTAGCCTTTGTAGGTGTGAGTGGCGACTGCTTCTGCAACAATCAGCTGTTTCCGTAAAGCAGCAAAGGAACCGCCCACTCACAGCCGCAACCTGGAGCACTGAAGGTGCTCAGTGTATTGTAGGGCCATCTGAGGTAGAGCGATGTCTAATATGAAGCTGAACATCGGTTGGTATCGACTTAGACAAGTTTCAAAACAGTAGCTTTAAGTTTTAAAAGTTACATGGGGAGTGCATGGGCAATGATAACTGGCAATTAGAAATGGACGTACCTACTAAAGTATGTACACTCAAAAACATGACTCATCAACTCAAATTGTTTGATGGCAGTTTTTCCACCCATCTGCTGAGTCCTTTTTTTCTGAGATGAGTAGAAATGGCCTCAGTGCTCCTCTTCCTCTACCTGTTGCTGTGAGCTGCCCATCAGCCAAGCTGTGGCCATCACACCCTCAGGAGAATTCTTTTCTAAACTTTTTCTTTCATTAAAAATTATAAAGTAAAACCATTCATGACTTTTTAAAAGGGGGTGCTGTTTTAAAAAATTGTTTACGGCAGGCAGCAAAAGTTAGCATATGTGTCAGTGTAAAAAAAAACAGCTCGCTTCAGGCTTCTTAACCAGCTAATTAACTAGATAACATCAGCCTGTCAGGCTCACAATGATTCCTTAGAATGAGGAGAATGGCATAGAAGAGCTAAATTTTTGCTTATAAAGTACATTTATTTTAAGACTTTAACTAAAATTAGTTATTTTTATTACTTATTTTAAATATAGTCGATATAACAATTTGGCAGCAAAAAAAAACAGTAGTTGTGTTTTCTGTTTTCAAGCAATTTGTAATAGATGTTTTAGATTTTTATTTTAACACAGTTTTACTGTGACATTGCAGTATTTTGCTCGTTTTTTAATGCCATTAGAATTTTACAACCCTGGATACCAAGATATAATTTAACAACTTTTACATGGTAATGTTTTAATGATAAAAAATAAATAGCAAATTTGCATTCTTTATTTCATTCCCATCATGGGATCTGACCACACCCTAAAGAAGACAGCTTAACAGATTGTTTCAAGTTTGCAATTGATAATTACAGTGTAAACCCCTTTTCTCATGAACAGGGTTGGATTATAAAGTATAAATTTCTTACCCACAATCAGATAATGAAACAGTTTTTAACCATTTATGAGATGGTTATTTTACAAAAAAAAATCTTTTTTTTATTGTAGTAATTTAGCTATTTTCTAGGACATACATTTGCTGGTTAAAAAAAAAAAGATATATATATATGTTTTTTTTTTTAAATAGCATCAAAATGTACAGATTGCCTGGATTCAGGTTTTATTTCACAACCAATGAGCGTTTTCTGTTGCTTAACTTCCAAACTGCTTGTTACTTTTGATTAACACCTAAACTTGAACATTAAAGAATATGGAGAGAAAATCCAGTTTCACTTTCTAGTGTTAGCATCATTGCAAAGACACAGATGTTAAATTCATCTGGGCTACTTTGCCATTTTTTTTTCTCTATTTCTATATATACTTTTGTTAATTTTTATTCTTTTTATACTCTTCCACCCCCACTCACCCTTCAATCACGTTCCAAAATGCGCACACATACACACAAATTCTAGAGAATGTCATTAAATTGTATTAAATAGCCTTTTGTCCAGGGGGCAAGGACCACCCGACATATGATAATACATTAAGGCCCTGTGGAAGCAGCCACTGAGCCGAAACCATCTTAAGAACAGGCATGGTGGTGTGTGCCATTGTGCATGTGTGCATGTGCGTGACATGCTAAAGAAATGGATGCCAGTTCAGATTGGGGGGAAAAATGGCGAAGGGAGGACTGAGGCAAGTTGGCATAGAGAGATAGAATGAGTGAGATATAGAGAAAGAGAAGGGAAGGAAGGGAGAGAACAAGGTGGAGTGGCTGCCTGCCTGCACATGTGGCTCCTCTAACAACTGTGACACATACTAATAGAAACATACCTAATAAATTACAAGCTTTCAGGGGTTGGCAAGCTGACATTTTCTCTGTATGCGGGACAATTTTATATCTGCGGCGCAAAGTCGAGGGGCTGCCGGACCAAATTGCATCAAACAGAGATGCCAGAGGATTAACATAAAAATTAACACTTAAATTTCAGCTTATTGTCAACCCCACTCCTGCACCGACTGCCACACAACAATCAATTCCTCTTAGGAATCTGATTAGATTCCATGACGCTTATTATCCCAGTCATGTCTGCCTGCCACCTTCACTACCATCACCACACGTACACACCATTAGAAAAGTCAAAGCTCTGGATTTCAAGACTGCCCATACCCTTTGTTTAAATGGAATTAATTGGAAAATAAATCTAAAGGTGTGGCATTTCTTTTGACAGATGATGCTTCATCTTCTGTCTGGTTGTTTATCTTGTGATTTTGTGTCTTCGGGCTGCATAAAACATCTATCTCTACAGGGTTTCACCTTTTCCAGTCATGTTCGTTTTTAACTCCCTTTTAATTTATTGAAGAAGAAAAAGGCTGATGCTGAGAGATAAAATATAAGAGCACAAAGTTGATATGATTCTGGAAAAACGGTCCTGGTTTTGTTCATAGCAGAATGTTTTCTCCATCCATTCCACCTTTTCCTATTTAAAATTGCCATCTGCAGTCACATTTTTTTTCACATTTCCCACAGAAAAATGAAAAAAGCTCATTGGAATGTTGCAATAAAATATTTGTCAATATCCATTTCTGTTGGAACACATTGCACAAGTATGTACTAAAAGCACAGTGCGCATTGGGTGGCTTTCTCTTGATTGTTTAGACAAATGGCATTTCATCGCATCCAGATGTCTTTAAGCTGTGCTCAACCACCATCAGTGCTTTCCAAGGCACAAGCTGAATGTATACAAACATCTTCTCATAACTGCATTCCTCATCTGGGGCTGCAAGCGTCACAACCCTCGTCACTGAACCTGGGTGAAAGCCACGAGGGTTAACATTCGATATTTAGATGTTTCTTTTTGTAATCTCCAGAGCGCCACGATCTTTTACAAGAAAAAAAGCTTTAAAAGTTTATTGTAGTTCGAGTTAAAATTCATCATATTGTCAATCAACTAGAACACTCATTTTCATTTTAAGGGGGTTATCATGAGGCTTTTGGAAGAAATACGTAATCATGGAGATTTTAGTTTTATGAATGCAGCACAAGAAAGGCATAAGAGTGTCAGTGGTTAAGCGACACCCTTGCTGTTACAGGCGTTATAACACCCGTTGGAACGGTCCCAAATAAATACACCCATGGGGTTAAGAGAAGAGGTGAAAGGAGAGACAGAAGATACAAATCGTCTGATGTTCTAAGTGGATAACAACAGCTCCTGCTATGCAGCAGCGGAGGCACAGAATAATTTAAACCAGCTACCCAACTACCCGACCCCTCCTTCCACTCCCTCATCTCCTGGCCACCCCTCCATTCTTATGTTAACATGGCTAAAGCCGAGTGGGCCACCCAGCAACAGAACTGAGAGCAGAAACTTAAGTCCACACTTAATAAATAATCCAACTCTTAGTTTCTGTCTGCGATACAACTTTCCTCGCTTACACACAGGCAAGGGTAAGAAAGGACTGAAACAAGGAGGCCACATCTGCTGTGCCTTTAAAAAAGTATTACTTGTTAGACATGACTGAAGAATAATAAAACTGCTGCTTAACTGGGCTATTTTGTTTTTCACTTAATACCATGCAGAGGCAAGGAGGGGCTGAGGAGAATTCACAAGTCTTTAAATGCAGAATAAACACTGCTTTTTGCACTGATCATACAGCTCTCGTGTGTTTTCTGCTGATCTTGCCCTAATTCCCTTCTTTTTCCCTTCTTTGTCTGTCAAGCTTTCTTTTCCACGCTCCAATCAGAACGCTGCAGCTCTGTTTGGTCTCCAAACAGCACATCTGAGGTGCACACCTCGCTTATATTTTATAGGTTCAAATCCCAAAGAATGGAAGGGGAGAGAGAGCCATATTTTATATCAGCGGTTTATTTTAACGGGGGCTTGTAATTAACGCAGCATGTCCTCTATCTCCCAGCCATCTATGCCAAGACCCTTATTTAAACAACTTTATTGTGAAATGTTTGCGTTCTCAGCGTTCGGCCAGGGCCCACACACAGAATATTATTTCATACTTCAAGGAGAGGGTAGGGGCGTGAGGAGGAGGGGGGGTATTTGGAAGAGTTTATGCTTTGAGCAGTTATTGTTTTTGATTACAGCGAGACTCTCTTTAAAACAGATCAGGTCCAGTAACCTTGTGCACACCCACATAAATGAACAGAGTCTCACATCACATACCAACTTGTACTGGAGATCTGAGAGGCTGAAGGAGAACCTGTTTACAGAAAGGGTGTGTGAACCTGAAGCTTTTGCTCAGGCCAAAAACACAATCTCAGTCTGATTTATGAGAGTAAGATCATACTATTTATGTCCAAATGAGAACATTCATTAAATCCTACTGCTTGGGGGTTTCTTTGTGAAGTGTGTATTTTTGTTCTTATGAGGTTTAAAGGAATTTGATGGGAAGACTGAGTGTTTAGATTTTGTTTAAATGACCCTAAGTTAACACAGCACTCATCGTACACATTTGTAACTGCCTATTAAATCTGCTTTGAATTAAAAAAAAGTTTAAGATGCATGTGTTCTGATTATCCTTTTAAAGCTTCTTTGAAATTTACTATGAGAAAAATCTTTTTCTTTTGTTGTTTTTACAAATTTGTCAGTTGAAGAAATGCAGTTTTAACTAATGAGATGGAAAATCTGAGTTTTTTTTATTTCTCTTTAAACATGAATGATGGACAGAGTTTATTCTAACAGCTATATAAATACATTTTAGAGTTGCATTTATATATTTTATATGACACTGGAAGCCAAAATAAATATGCAGAAGCCACACCTATTTTATTTATTTGAATCTCCTACCTCTTTCATTATGTCGACTACATGTAAGTAACTAGTCCTACCTGCAGTAGACAGCAACCAGAGTGCTCCCAGTTTACAGAATGAATGAGGATCTTTGTTTTTCAAAACTAACTAAATGATTCTCAAACCAACAGAAAAGTTCCAAAATCTAAAACTACAAACATGTAATAACACTTAAAGCATGAAATTGGGATTTTTTTCATTGCCGTCCCCTGCAAGTAAGATAAGAGCCACTAATAAGTGTTAAATGCAAATCAACTTCACGGAAAGAAGGAAAGCATCTCTTAAAAATGCACAGGACCACATTAAGGTTGTATGTTTGGACTGAAAATGAGATTATACACGGTAGTAAAAGATTTAAGAATTTTACAACAGTCTGACAACGTGCTGAAATCATTTTATACTAAAGAAACCTAAAAAATTAGTTATTAAAACATCTAAGTTCCCGTTATGGATTAATAAATTTTGAATAGAATAGAATAGAATAGAATAGAATAGAATAGAATAGAATAGAATAGAATAGAATAGAATAGAATATCAGTTTAGCATCATGCCCACTGCCCAATAGGGCTAGTGGATTACATGCTGCCCTGCAGGATCCAAAGTTTAGTTGATTCTGCTTTTGTAACACAGATAAGATTGACAGAAAACCCGTGACAGACAAGCAGACACAGAATGAGTCATGACACAGGTTGGAAGTAACTGTTTCTACTCGGCTGCAGCCTGCTGAGCCGCCAACTCTTGGAAATGGAGTGTAATACAGAGCTACTCCAAACGACGCTGTGGGCACTGCTGTGTGTAAAGACTTTTAGTAGTAAATCAAGGATTTAAGGCTAAACCATTTCTTTTCACCACAAAAGTCTCTCTATACTTTTTCATGACAAACATGAAACAAGTCAGTGATAGGGAGTAACTGAGTTATACTGAAATGTTTGGTCATAAATTACCAGCCTGTCCAGGTTCCTTAATGCCATTTTACGGAACCAAACGTTCAAACAAGTTAGTAGATTTAAAGAGACAATTGATCTTCCCTTTAAAATTTTTATGAAACAAAGTGTCTTTACTCAACTGGAAACATATGGCTATAAAAACACCTCACAGAACAATGAGAGAAAGTTGAACTTATATATCAACATAAAGAGAAACACATGAAACAGATTAAAGCAGGAGAAATGAATCTTTTACCCCTAAAATAAAAACACAAGCTTCACAACATGTCTGTCCATCCAGGACAGAATGGGTTTGTTATACCTGTTGCACATGTTTACCTATGTCACATCTTAACAGAGCAACTAAAGGATCTGAGCAAATGAACAACATGCAAACTGTTCAACCAACACTTCTTATAGAACAGAAAATATACTGAGAAAACTGATCAAAGCTAAAGAAGCACAACTTGTTAACTTAATCAGTTTAAAATAAATGATAAAACATAAACTTCTTATTTCTGTTGTATATGCTGAGGGTTGATTTAAACATTTGCCTGTGTACATAATCACACTGACACGCTGTCCTTCTATGTCAAACTCCCAAAATTTGAGACGCATCTGACTTCTTGTCAGAATCAAAATCAGCTTTATTGGCTAAGTATAATTTGCACAATACAAGGAATGTGTTTTCCACCATGTTAAACTTCTGAATATAAAAAAAATGACTAAGATAAGAAAAATATACAGTGTCAAAGTTTTTTGCATTTTACTGCTCGTTAGTGGTGGCTTCTGTCATGTTGCTCTTTACAAAATGAATGACACAAGGTCGACACTTAGATTTTATGAAATATTTCTACTGTTTGGACAATTCTGCGATCCTGTGGTTTGGACAATTTTCTTCCGTGTGGATATTATACACTTGCTGGGCTCTTCACTTCCTCACTCTCCTGTTACCCTTGTCTGATGGACCTGAGAGGCTATAAAACAATAACGTGAGGTGTAGAGAAATCTCTGGCCTGGCAAAGTGCAAACAGATCAAACACAGAGAGTACCTTGTGGCTGGGTTAACCACAAGCTAATACCCAATGCCCTTTTTACTCTGTTCTTGTAATATTTCCCCAAGTCATGTCCTTTTTTTCACCCATACATCTCTATTCCAACTTGACCAAAGACATTAACATATAAAGATGTCTCTTTAGTTTTCAGTGGAGCCATGATATCCAAATTTTACATTGTATTTTTGTAAACACATTCTGTGCACAAGAGACGTGACTGTTAAAGTCTTGTTGACTAGGTACAACGATGGTGGTTTTATCTTTAACTCCTGTTTACTTACCTGATCAACCAGGCCCTCACGTCTTTGACAGAATACTTTACAAAGATGTGAGGGCCTGGAGCTGAACCGCTGTCTCTCAATTTCGAAGGCGGGCTTAGCCAGTTGAGAGAGAACCAATCACAGAAACCTGGAAGTGACGCAACATATGTGACGCTAAAGCGGATACACATGCGGTGGAACTAAAACAAGAGGTTTAGCGAGCGGAGCCTTAATGGTAGCTAGCCATGGTTAATGGAGGAGAAAAGATGAATATTAATGACAGTTGTAGCTTTTGTGTCAAAAACTTGTGAATACGAGGTGTCATTGCACACTCGGTTCACGTATTTGACCGCCCCAAGCAAACATTGGGCAAACACAGAAGTAAACACTTCATCCACAGCCGAGTCCGCCATGTTGAATGCTGTGCTCTCGGTTGAGAAACGCTAGTTCCGTGTTTTCAGGATGACGCACAAGAAGGGTGATATGTAATTGGTCCGCCATAAAATTTGACGCGGAAATGATCGGGTGCGGCTCCGGTGTCAGACCCTTCTGCATTTGAACATAATGCAGGAGGATCTGATTGGTCAGGCTACCTATTTACAGCTACACTTAGTAGAAAAATTAATATTTGAACATACAACAGGAACATGTGTCCCATTGTTAACTTAGAGGTGGTGAGATTTAAAACTTCTTCTGCAACCAGTCATGAGGCAATGTCCTTTTATTAGCTACAGTTTCTACCTTACGTTTCAGAGTCTCTGTCAATCATCTGATTTTTTTTTTCATTTATCTCTAAACATGAGATCATAAAAAATAGATCTTTTTGACATGTTAAAAAGAACTAATAAAAGAAAAGCAAAAATGTGAAACCAATCATTTTGTTTAACTGGTTTCATAATGTTAAAGGAGTGACTTACAAACGAACAAATACATTCCCAAGTGCTCTCCAGTCCAACAAGCAGTGAGAGTGGCCATTCACCGGAGGCCTATTGATCGTACCTGAATCTGCCAAACCTGCCACTCTGTCATTCAGGCTTTTTCAATTTTTAATCACCAGCTCCATCATCAGAACAAGCTCTTATACTGTCAGATACACATAAACACACACAAACACACTAGACTCTGTCTCACACGCACGGGTAAAATAAAAACTATCCAACTGCATTCAAATCCATGCTTCTACCTCATAGTATCTAAAACACTCTTACCTGTAGTGCCTGCACACACGGAGACATACAAATTCCCTCCATCAGAAACAAAAGATTCAAAAATTACATCTTAAATTTATATTTAAAACCTGCTGACAAACAATGTTGTCTGTTTCAGTGATTATGCGAGAGAAAGCATCACCCAGCTTTGCTTTGTAGGGCCCACACTGTAGCCAGTTTTGACCTTGGGCTCCACCATATTCATTACATCATTAAGTTACCTCTTCATTAACTTTTCATTGTTTATGGAGGAGGCATGGGGAAGGAGAATAGATGGAGGTGAAGTGATGAAGGGAGCTCTTTATCAAAAAGGTTTATCAGTGGCTGTGAGGCCCCGTTCTGCCTGCCTGAGTGCCCCTGCTCCCTGTCTTGGCAGGTTATTTTACAAAAATATGGACTGTAACACTTATTAATATTATTATCTGTGTTAAAGCTGCACTAATATTCATAAAATGTTGTAATTCTGATACATTTTGATGCAGCACTGACAGATTTCCAGAATAAAAACTGACTAAGGAAACAAGATTTTCTTTTTTTTAACCTAGAGGAGAGAAAAACAGATTTCAAGAAAGATCCTAACCTAGTCTTGCTGTTACAGGACTGGTGAACAATACCTGACTGGTCCACTTGTTCTGTCCTGTTTTCTTTGAATCTGTTGGTAACATGAACATTTTGCAATGAAGGTTCAAATTATTCAGAACAGATTTTTTTTACACTTTTTCAAAAATCTAATGGTCACACAGATAAAAGTGACCTAATGTGAATTAGATTGATTTGAAATGCGTGTGTTCACACATGCAATCGAACCGCACCAGAGTTTGTTTCAATCAAACCGAGACCCACGTTTTTAGGCGGACTAGAGTTCGATTGTTTGGTCCGAATCAGAGTTCGACAGTCAGTTCACACCTCCCCAAACGAATCAGACGTTCTAGGCAAACTATCTAGAGTTTGATTCAAGTGGAATAAACAGCGCTGGTGTGAATGCACTCTTCTGTTCAGGCTCACGTGAAAAGAAGGTATTTTCATGTTTTATTATTGGGTTTGTTTATTGATCAAATCTGATGACGAAGGTTTGAAACTTTGAAACATTTAAAAAAGTTTCTTTGCAGTCTTGTTACACATGGCACTCCTATTAATACAAAGCATTTTGTGTTGCACAAATTTAACACATTCGCCACTTTGAAACAATTAAATATAAATCTGAGAAAGAAAAAAAAAACTTTTCGGATGAAAACAGCTGCTCTACTTTAGTTAAATCCTGAGATATGACCTTGTCCTGTTCATCCTTTGGACTTCTGGTAGCATCTTAACATGCCTTTTCAATTAGAAATATCATTGTTTGTTGAGTTCAGATGGAGATTAGTTTTCAATATGGTGCTGAACTATAGTGAGAGCCTAAGGATAGAAAACTGACAGAACTTGTTGTGCTAATTTAATGTGCCTTTAAAATAGAAGATGCCAACAATGATTTTTTATTGATCTGACTTGATGCAGTCTTGTGTTACTAATATCTGATGATGAACATATTTTTAAGAACCGGCCTTGTAGCCACCAGGACCTATTGTGCTAGCACACCACTTTAGCTTTCTGTCATTAGCAATGCATCGCCCCGACAGCAGACACAAACTGTGTTTAGAAAAAAACTAAAACTGTCCTTGCCAGCCACTATCTACCATTGCACTCCAATTATAAATAGCAGCTCACTATACTATTACCCAGTCATTGTCCCTCTCCCTCTCACTCTTTTTAACAGTGGTGGTGTTTGGCCCAACTCCATTGATTCTCCAGAATAAAAAGGGTAGATGTCCCCTTGTGTTACAAGCTGCTGAATGCTTGTTAGTTCACACTTTTTCACTGTGAGAGCTCCGAGAAGGAGAAAGAGTGACAGACATTTATACAATTTCACCCTGAGCTTTATCAAAAACACTGTGTTTCTGTTACCAAGTTTAAATCAGATTTTAAAATACTTTTGTGAGACTTCTGGTTGCATTCAAATGCTCTCAATGACACCAACAAAAATTTGCCAATTAATGAATTCTAACTTTTTATAGAAAATTTAGAACGAGTAAAAACTATAACAATCTACAGGGACAGGTCAATAAACTTTTAAACAGTTTGAGAAAATGGAGATAAAAAAGAAAAACAGGATTTATATCACAAGGGGTGAAACACACTCAATGTTTCTTCAGCTCATTCTTTTATCAGATTTGTTGGTTAAGTTTATTATGTCAAAAGTTTTGTACAAGTAACATCTATGATGCATTCCTGTTATAAAAAGTTAGAGTGTAGATATGGAGTCAGTTAAGTTGTTGTGGTTTAACCATCTTCTTGTTTTCTTTGCTGTGACAGTTTGTTCTTATGTCTGATGTTCCTGTTTATCTGTAGTGTTCACAGGGGGGTATAAAAGGCATGCACATGCTGCATTCATTTATAAATGCTCCTCAAAGCAACCTGTGCATTGCACAGTGTGCAGCTGTGAAGACATTTCATCACTGATACAGTATGCAGCTCTGACCAGACAGATACAGAATCTAAGCACTGCAATGCCTTTTACACATAGCAACACTGTGGCAGTGCAGATCTATTAATTTACAGTTATGTGTGGTTTGCATGATGTTTTTAAGTTGTGTTTATATGTTCAAATGTTCATGCCTCACAATGTGTTGACATGCTTTTACTGTTTTAATGTGTTAGAATGTGCAAAAGAAAAGGGCTTCTGATACTCAGATTCCAAACAGGAATTTCTCGTATCAGTTTCTCCAAATTTTTTTCTGACTCTGACTGTTTCATCTACATGTTAGACCTTTAGCTAACTGATAGCTCATGGTGTAAAACTATTTAGTTCAACTAATTTACAACCCAATCACATCCAGTAAGAGTCTTCTTGCATTATCCAACTATAGACCTCTAATTTGTTTTTTTTGTTGTTGCTTTTTTTAACTTTATTTTTTCCCTGTTAACTTGAACTGTTAATTGTACATTATGAACTCGTATCCACAGAATAGGTTCCCAGGCCGAGACCAATGTGAGTCTTGAAACTTAACCTGAAATGACATAAATAGCTGAGTGTCAAATATTCCTACTTCAAAAGTCAGTCATCATGGTAAACAATGTAAAATGATACAGCACATTACACTGTAGATAATAATGGAAGATGTAAAGAGAAAATTAGATGTCGTTTTCCAACCAGATTTAAGTTTTCGATTACATGAACCATGCTTTAGGCAGCGAGTGTGCATCTGAGAACACTGCCTGATTACAAAAGTAATGCATGCATGCATGCACACCACACACAGTATTCAGTTGATTTTATCTTGCAGGTCTTGTTTACCAGAAAGCTATGCTGCTGAAAAGGCTTTATGCAACTACATTATTGGTCAGTTCAATCTGATTTAATGCAACAACAAATGAGATGTGAAATAATTGGCAACTACAGATGAAAGGCCAAATAAACATGGACAAATTCCATTTTTAATTTTACTAATTTTTAAAGCAGTTTTATGTTTTTTCTTTTCTTTTTTCAAAGAGTCTTTTAATTACTAGCTTTGTTTGTTTATTGTATTTTACATTAAAATAAACTATAAATGAAACTAGCATTCCTTTTTATTTTTCTCAGAACAGCCACACTTTGATTTTAAGCCCTAAAACTTGTGTTTTTTTCTCAGAGCTACTCATACAAGACACTTCAATGTTATAACAGCATAGTAGAAGGAAGAAGTGAGGATCAGACAGCATCAGAGTGAGAGTAAAAGTTCTGAGGTGAGATAGATTTTTGTCTATTTGACAGGCAACATCCTTTTTTCTTCTTCGTCTCAGCATCAGTTGTGTCTGCCTCAAAGCATTACTGTCAGCTGATCCATGATTAAACCACTTTAACCTCCTTTTCCCATGTAGCCTTGTGGCTGTATTCACTGTCAGTTTTCAACGCCAGGTGGAAGCTCATTTTTAACGTGTGTGAGTTCAGGGGACAGATGCTTAAAATTAACTCAGGCTATAAATCTTGAAAAAAATGTGAATTTTAAATTCACATTTCGTATAATTTGAACTGGCGTTTAAGTTAAAAGGAGCACAGAGGATAATGCTAAAGATAAACCTCATTCTTTAACCCAAAATACAGCTCCCATTTTAGCCCTACTGGCTGGTGCCGGGCCGTGGTCCTTGACTATATTTGAGGGGGAAACTCTTTCTATTGCATAAGAAATTGATAATTACAGTGAATAAATCCGGCCAAAACCACATTTGAGACTGTTCTGACACCTGGGTTGATAAAATTCCTTAATTGGCTTAGCACAAAGTCACTTATATCTTCTATTATTGTTGTACAAACCATTTAGGCACATGAACAGCTTCACATTTTAGGTCTTGATCTCTTGTTTCTGCTCTCTCTATCCTTATCTCACACACGTATATATATACACGTGTGTGTGTGAGTGAGAGAGAGAGAGTAATAAATGACTCTAAAGAAGAGATGCATACTACCTTTTACTTTGCTTTGAAAGTTTACTTTTGTTTCAGCTGACATTAAACATCCAGTTATGTTCACATTAAAATAGATATACCTTATAAAAAAAATCTAAAAATAACAGCTTTTAAGATTTTGGAGTTTTATACTTCATGTAACTTAAGGTCACATATGCAACTTATTCTCTTCTATTGCTTTAGTTATTGATACGTAGCTCAACCCAAGAAATCAGACAAGGTTCTTTCAAAATAAACTGTCTCTGCTCTGAACCAGCAAGGGCTTACAGTTTTTCATCTGTTTAATCAATAATGTTTAGCAATAATAATAATTATTATCATTATAAATAAATAAACATGTGAACTGTCTATAGCCCATTTACAAACATGTGAAAGGGATGTGTGCTAGTCTTTATGCACCTCTTTATACATATAAAAATTGTTAACAAGAAGTATGTGCACATCTTGTTTGGGGTAAATATGGTTATAAACCATATATGTGCTGAGTGTGGTAATGGGTAGTAACTGATGTTTAAATGATAGCTTAAAGCTGCAATGAGGCACGGCCCACAGCGGAGTGATATGGAATGGAATGACATTGATTAAAACGAGGAACTATATTTTTGTCAATTTTCAAAAGAGAGTAAAAAGCTGTTGTATGTTTACTTTAAAAGAAAAACCGCCTTGAATTATTGATTTTTAAGTCACTCTGGGTGAAAAGAAAAACATCTGTTCATTAAGAAAAAATACCATAATTCAATTGTATCATTGTCACATTTACTCTAAAAGCAGGTAAGTTAATGTTCAATTAAAAAGTAAGTGTGAAATTACATAACACTTTTTTTTAAGAATTAAAAACAACTTTTGACTGGAAGATTTCAGTTAATGTCACAAAATGTCAGTATCTAATGGAACACCATCTGACTCCGAACGATTCAACTGAAAGCTGAGCAGCGTTCAAAAATATTTCAACATCATTGTAAAGTGTTGTTCTAACTGGAATTTGGAGTTGTGTATAAAACACAGAGGCGATGATTGTGATCAATAGCATTAGTACTAATGCTGCATAGAGTGTGTCGTCATTAGACCACACACAGACCTCACACATACCCACAGCAATCAGAGTGCAGCTTTCACTATCTGACAGAGAGCACCACCAGGGAAATGAGACTGTGTGAGTGTTGTGCACATGTGTGTGTATGTGTGTGTGTGGGGGGGGGGGGGTTGTGTGTGTGGGGGGGGGGG
>SSNP01000066.1:2633241-2763202 GCA_006937955.1 Pachypanchax playfairii
GGGAGTGAAGACCTCAGAGCCCTAGGGATAGAGTGTCACATAAGCTCCATCACAAGGCTGCTTTATTGAGCCTGGCATGGGTCAGACCCCTACTGTCATCTTCAAATATGCCTGCCACCTGCTCACACACACACAAAGAAACACGCTTAAGCATGAACTCACATACATGCTCACACGTCCATATCTCAACACGCTCATGCATACAGAAACTGGCACACATGGCTCAATGAGAATTCATCTGGTGTTTTCTGGTAATTGCAACAAAAACACCAAATCTGGATGTGTCATGTTCGTCTCCCAAGACCCCAGAATGGAGGGGCTAATTTCAAACAGCCCCCACTATAACTGCATATACTTCTGTCCTGTTTTTCTCCATCTACCCGTTTCTTTTTTATTTTGCTTTGATTTGTTGAATCCCCTTAATTTTCCATAAGACAATGAGAGAACTGACTGAAAATCTATTGATTTATTTGTTTTTGTCAAACAGTTTTCAGATTTTACCCTCCTGAGACATGAGGTAAGGCCCTCGGGATCCTGACTGAGCTACAGATACTATAAACGAGATGTGAAAAATGTGTTAAGATGTGAACTGTTTCTACAGTTTCTGAGTGGGTAAGCAAATCAGTGCTTTTGCTCTCTGTGCTCAACTAATAACTGCCTTTTTTCCTCAAATTTCCACAAACAGTAGTGCTTCTGTGTGCACCCTCCCATACAACTGGCATTCACTGAACTCTTCATTACCACAAAACGAGTGCATGTGTGCACAAGTAAAGGTGTAAATGTGAGCATCTAGTATGGACACCCTTTTTTTTTTCTCAAAAGGCAAATATGGTTGTGTGTTTGACGGCATGAATTGGTGTGTGCATATGAATGTTTTACAGTGCTTATGTGTGTGTTTGTGTGTGCTCCCTGATGGAGATAAGTCTGAGTGGTTAGGAGGGAACAGATGTCAGCTGGTGTCGGCTGCCAGGAAGACTGAACAAAGCCAATCACGGTGCTTTCCTGTCCAAAATGCATGGCAGAGGGAGACCTGCATCTAACAACAATTTGTGGCATTAACTCCAAGCATGCCACCCTGCCTGCAATGCTCATCTCTCTATTTCTTTCAAACACATACATGTGCACACCCCACTATCATCTTGTTTGGGGTAAATATGGTAAACAACTGCTGGAAATATAAAATATAGCAGGGGGACCAGACAAAATGGCGTCTGTAATATGATCTCCCCCATTGCTTCAGTAGATTAATCATTCATAAGCCCGAACAATGTCAGGAGTGGTTGGCATTACTGATTTTTGGGATAAAAATGTTGAATGCTGAATAAATGTTCATTCTCCTCCGTCTGCCTTCAATTATCCTCAATCTTTTTACTATATACTGCCCATTGTTCTTTCTCTGTTAAACTCAGTTGTATTTGTTCTTCCATGTGCTACAAAACGGGGCAGAAGCTGAACTGGGATAGAAACACAGAGATCGTACTTCTTATTAGTAGAATGAGGAGCCTGTAGAAACAGCTGATTTTAAAAACGGTGCCATTGGCTGATTTGAGTTAAAAGATGCTATGCAGTAAACCCTAAATTGTTACCATCAACCATACCTGGTAATTTAAACTGAAACAAAACCAGCAGCCCCCTGTTGTTGATGCACAGTTTTTAACTTGTTTCACTTTGTTAAATTATTCATTTTTCTTTTACATTTAGCTGTAATTAGATATTTGCTGCTTACAAAATCATCACAATTGTGTGTGGGTGAATGGGGCAGACTTTCCGCCAATGACTTTGGAGTCATAAACATAGAAGAGTAGACACCTCATTAGCTTCGGAGCCCCGTAGACATATGTCAATGTGTTCGCCATATTGTGAGTGGCTTGTTCACCATGAAAATCAAAACAAATATGGGTAGAAACCGTTTTTTTTAGAAGTACTAAAGTTTTAATCTAACCAATTTTGCAGAATTGAATTTATATTCAATAATATGTTACCTTTTTGTTAATAGTTGGGAACATGAAGGCAAAATAAAAAAAAATAACTAAACTAGCGAAAGAAATTAAAAGTAAAAACCTTTATTTTCCTTTTTTTTAACAAATCAAAAAAACTTACCCTTATTTAACTCTTTACACCAAAACACTTGGTTTAGTTTTGTCATTAGTAAGATTTTGGGTTGGTTGGAACCCTTTGGTTTGTTTTTTTAGAGGAGAAGGGATTGACTTGATTTAATATTATCGAGTCCTATATTAGGAATAATTGGTAACTAAGGACACTGAAAGTATTATTGAATTACCAAATATCCTATTTCAGGGGTTCTTTATTTTAAAATTTTGCACAGAACATTGTAAGAAATTTAGCACTTGAACAAATTCTGACAAATAAACATCCTAACTTGATGCTACATGAAAACTATATGATGACATACGCAATGTTGTGAAAAAGTATTTGCTCCCTTATTCTTTTCCTTATATTTTTCACACCTAGATGTTATAGATCATCAAACTAATTTTAATATTAGTCAAAGAAAACACAACTAAACACAAACACAAATGAAGGGAAAAAACTGATCCTACATGGCCTTGTGTGAAGGTGATTCCCTCCCTCCTTCCTCCTGTGTTGAAACAAAAATTAATTGTGGTCTAGAACAGATAAGAATATGTATGATGCCAGTAGAGGAAAAAAAATTATTATTACTTGGTGAATAGGATTTATAATAATAATAATAATAATAATAATATTAAGTATCATTGTTATTGCTGTTGTTATTGTTATTATTGACCAGTTTTATTAATATCATTAAATTTCTGATTTTCTGTAGGTTCCACATATTTTCTTCAGATTCCGGTTCCAAAAATATGACAAGGCAGCATGCGTAAATGGGATATTGTTGTTTCACTCTTGAACGCCCAAAGAGAACAGAGATGCTTGCTTTATCTGTATATGTCAAGACAACACAGAAGCATCCAAATATATGGAAGCGTGTGTGTGTGTGTGTGTGTGTGTGTGTGCGTGTGTGTGTGTGTGTGTGTGGGTTTGCTTTGACTGACATTTCCTCAGAGAATGTCTGTTACAAATCTGTTGACCTTTGACCTACAAACGGAGTTGTAAAAACCCCTCTCAATTTCCCTCAAGACCTTAACAGCCAGCCCTAGTGGAGTGTGTGTATGCATGCATGTGTGTTTGCCTATTTCTTTGTGTGCCTCTGTCTTGTTTGTGTGATTGTGTGGAGTAACCCAGAGGTTAAAGAGCAATCTGCAGCCAATTAAGCGCTTCACTAGGAGGGCCCTGCTTCCATGAATGAGAGGAATGTTCTACAAGTTTAAGAGAAGGACTTGACAGAGCGTTCTGTAAGCAGTGTGTGTGGTAGCTGTGTCATGGCTGTGATGTTTACAGTGCAGGTTTGTGGGCTGGGAACAATTAAGTGTCAAGGAGCTAATGTAAGGGTTTAAAAGTTCACCTCAAGCAGGCTTTGACAGAGAAACTCTGATGTCTCTGAGGAGTAAAGATGAAGGGGATGAACTTGATTTTAACATGGAATGTACGAAAAAATTGGCAAGAAACACTGAAGTGTTTTAAACAATGTTCTCAGAGAATAAATAAAACAGACTTTTATTTTAATCCATCAAAAGTGAAAAATACTATCAAATGAAGAAGTCTGGAGAAATTCAAGGCTGTAAAGTGCCAGAATGAAGAACAGCACTAAACACTTGTGGTCTCTGATCCATAATTGCAGCACTGAATCAAAAACTGATCATTCTTGATTTAGTGCTGTAAAAAAACTGTTCTTGTATAGATGTATTTTGTTTTTGCTTTTTGTCACACTTCAGTGTTTTAGATCACTAAATAAATGTTAATAACAAAGACAATCTGTTTAAATACAAAATTCAGTTTTTAAATGATAATTTCATTTATGAAGGGAACCAAACTGGCCCTTTGTAAAAAAAATGTAAACATACACTATCAAATAAGAGATGAGAAACATTCACCGACATCTATCAGTCTAGAAATGGTTACAAAGCCATAAAGGCTTTGGGACTTTAGGAAACAACATCTACAAGTAGATAAAATATGGAGCAGTGGTGGTAAACCTTTCCAGAAGTGGTTAGCCATCCAAAATTATTCAGAGAATTCCTCACTAACTCATCCAGGAGGTCACAAAAGACCCCAGAACAACATTTAAAACACACTCACTTGCCTCGGTTCAGGTCAAGATTACAGATGTCCAACAAGAAGAAAATGGTCATTTGTAGGAAAGTTCCAAGGCAAAAAACAATGAAACCAAAGGAGCACAATGGTCCATCCATAAAATATCTTAATGAGCCCCAAAATATTTGGTATAAAAAAGTATGTGGACTAATAGGAAAAAAGTGGGACTCTTGAAAGTTGTGCATATTATTTAATTTAGCTTAAACTTAACACAACATTGTAAAAACCAAACATTATTTCAACAGTAAGACATGGTGGTGATAGTGTGATGGTCTGGGGCCTCTTTAGTTTTCAAAACATGAACAATTTCACAGAACCATGAGGTCTGCTGTTCCAAAAAATCTTGAAGGAGCTCTTCAGCTGATGTGTTATGCAACAGAAAAATCCAAAACACACAAACAATCACCTCTGAATGTATCAAAAAAACAAATTAAAGTACAAAGTTCTAAAGTGCTCTTTTTAAAGTCTACACATACATCTGATTGAGATGATGTTACACGCCCGTAAAAATGTTATTAATGATCCCAAACCGTCCAAGGTTAGCTGAATAAAATCAGCTATTATAATCAGAAAGAATTAATTATTATAATCAGAAAATATAGATTTTAACATATTTTCTCATGAAAAGTATGTTTGTGTTCTTGTTACCTTGAACTGTATCAGTAATTAACACAGAAGGATGTGGTCTTCCATGTATTCAAAGGAAGACAAATGTAGGACAATGAGGATGGGACAAGCAAAAACAAAAGAATGATGAGGGAGAAGGAGGCAGTAAGGAGGATATGGTTGGTGTCCATCCTGCTCTCCTTCACCTGCCACCCCACCTGTACCTCTTTTAAGCAGCCCTGGCCATCCATCAGGGGGTGAACAGAGAGGATCAGGGCCCAGACTAATGAGCCATAAGCCCCTTTACACGTGTTGATGCGCCACTAAATAAGATCAATTTACCTTGACTACCATCACTGCACACCAATGACTGGAGAAGAATGCGACACCCCCACCCTCCTCCACACAAAATTACACACGCACCACACAGTATACCTCAAACATACTTCTTGGCATTGAAACTAGTGCTGGCTGGCTGCTTTTGTGCGTTTGTGTGCTAACGTCCATAGGTACCGTTTATCTGCAGGTCCATGCGTGAGAAAGAATATCTGTGTGTGTACTTTTTTATGTGTGAGTGTGTAACATTGTGTGTGTGTGTGCCTGTGGGCAGGGAGGACAGCACGGTGATCCAGTTACTCAAGACAGACAGAAGCAATTGTTCTCCAGTTACAGAGTTTTCACTGAGACTTGAGGGCATCACTGTCAAGTGTTGAGGCCATCAGGGAAGTCTCACTTCAGACGATTAAACCCGATCTGGTTTGTGTATTAACGTGTGTGTCTGTGTGTGTGCTTGTCAGAGCAGGAAGACCACACTGTGACCTCCACCGCTCTAAATGGGCAACAGTAAGGGTTACTTATATTCTTTGTAAATCGCGTTGTACTTGGTGTGTGAGTGTTTTCAAAACTGTGGAGTTAAGCTGCTACATCTGCACTTCAGTTTCAAGCCAATAGAAACAGAAACTGAAAACTGGAATTCGAAGACCCCGTAGACAAAATTCAACATGTCAAACTATCTTATCAAATTTGCAAGAAGAAACAAATCCCGGTCACAAAAAATAAAAACATCTGAGATTTTATACGCAGCCTGCATTCTATTCTCAGACGCCACCGCATGTGACTTTTGGGTGACTTCACTACACAAGGGAGAGTTTGGTGAAGGATAGCAAGGAACAATGAGAAAAATGTACAGATAATAGAAAAAAGATAGAAAGTGAGAGAAAAGGGAGAGCTACAGAAAGGAACGAAAATGAGCAGATAAATGGGATGGATTGAAAACAGTGAACACTGAACAAGTCTTTAGTAGCGCTGTCGGGCTGAAAGAGAATGCCACTAATAATGAGATGTCTATTTTACCCACCAGCTCTCCGTCTCTCTCGCTGCTATGCCCGTTTTCCTCTGGCCCCCATTATCAGTGCACTTGAACCCGAGGATAACAATGAGTTCACAGAGACTGAGAAGTGCCGAGACCTTAATTGTATGTATTTAGTCACGCAAACAGAGGCAATGGCCTGAGAACGCCTAGTTAGCCAATGACATCATTTAGCCACACAGCCATTTTAACTCAATGGGGCTGCTGTGCCATACAGCTCTCTGTCACTTTATGCTGTCCCTGACCACCATTGCTCGGTGTCTCTTTATGTGTCTCACACTAGGGACAGATTTTGTAAAATGCCACTAAATGTTCATCACTGATTGTGTTTCAGTGTCTTTATCTTTTCTTGCTAGTACCTGGTTCTAATACTCAGACGTAAGCAATAGGTTTCATAGCTTTAAAGGTTATTGATTCTGACACAGGCAGCAATAAAAAAAAAAATCTGACAATTTAATAATTAATCAAGCAGTAAAAAAATGTGCTAACTATAAAAAAAGACAACCTGGAGCAAATTAAACAGTTTTTTTGTTTATTTGGATACAATTTTTTGAGCTAATATAGAACATTCATCAATTTAAATTTTGTGATTTATTTACCCGTTATTACAAGACTTTTGCTGTCAGTTAAATTTAATAATTGACTTTCAGACAAATGATAGTGAAGACAGATTGTTTTTAAGACATTTATTACCTTATATGAACATGTTCCCCTTTTTTAATGCGGCACCCGCAAATGAGGACAGACTACAAATGACCTCTGGCTTTGAGCTTGTATGTCTGGATGACCATATGAGCCTATGTTTGTGTGCGTGTCTACTTGTTTGCATGCATACTTTTGTCAATCAATAGTGGTTGCTGGCAGTCACAAAGAGTACGATGGCACTGAGATGTTAGTGTGCCTGACTTGCTCAGCACAAAGAAGGGTATGTTTGTGTGTTTCTGGGTGTGTGTGTATAATGGAGGGGTGCTTCTCAAGCAGGGATGTCAGCTCTTGAAAAATCAATCACCATCTGGGCTCGTTTTGTACAAAGGACAGAAGGAGGGGAGGAAAGCTCAAAAACACGCACACACGTACCTCTTGCATCTTTCATTTCACGCAAAGACAACCGAGGGCAAAACTGTATGGCAGCTCCCTGGCCCCTCTTGTCTCCTGCCTCTCTGTTTTAAGTGAACACTTAACTCTTCGTCTGGCTCCTGCTGGTGTAAAAGCAAGTGCAATTTTCTGCCCTGTCCCGCACCTCCTTCCTTGCCATTTTCAAATCAGAGGTTGCAGTGGTTGGATCAAAAGACAAGGGTATAATTGAGGAACGATGGGTCGAGTGTTGAGGGCTGTTCTCATTGGAAAGCGCTGGCCACACAGTGACCTAACTGATCCATTAGGGTAGCATTATGTGAACACACTGCACCAAGGCTGGTGCGTAAGGTCACTTAAAGCAAAAAGGAGTAAGAGGAAAGAAAAGCAAAGGTTCATGTGCCTGAGTTAAAACCTCAGGTCAATGGATTTCCCTCCTATTGATCAAAGCACAGACCTCATTTTCAGGTGCTGTTTTGACTGGCTTTAAACACCTGCTTTCATTTCTACTTTAGTTACTTTTATATAAAAAAAATAAATGTTTTACATAAACGAGATTTTTTTAAAACATTCTGTACACACAAACATACGAAAACATCAGAAGTTAAAAGCATGTGTAAGCGTGTGTGCATGTGTCTGTGTGTGTGGGTGCATGTGAACGTGTGTGAGGTGATTTTTGCTGCTTTACTGCCTCTTTTCAGTTGCACAGCTGTGTGAGAAATACCAGTGGCAGAGGCTGCTGATGCAGCGAAAGCATTTAATACTCGACAAACAGTTATCTAAGCCCATGTCCAATAGCTAGACGCCACTGTAATGTGACCTACATACAAAGCGAATAAGAATTTTTTTTTTGTATGTCAGTCGGGGTGTGGTGGGAAAGCACGGTGGGGGTTTAAAAGTGAATGTGAACAGAACTCATTCAAATGTCAGCAATAAGATGGGAAAATATTTCTTTTTGCTCGCTTCTCGTCTCCTTAAAGTCTTTTTTTTTTTCCTTCCAGAGCGACAGTGAAAGTAAAGTATAATGCAACTGAATATATTGTGTGCTTCTATGCATTGAAAACTTCCTTTGTTGTAAAATTTTGCTCTCTGGAAAGGCTTTTTCCTTCCTTTTTGGGACAAAAATATCATTGAAGTTGTGTGGAAAGAGGTCACTTTTTTTTATTTGTACTTAAGCAAGAATAATGTTGTCGACAGCTTTTCGCAGACAGAGACAATTTCAAATTAAAAGCACATTGAATTATTATTGATTTTTTTCTTAAGAAATTGACATTTCTTTTTTTTACACAAAATGAACAAATAACATATTTTCCAACTCTTATGTCTAATATTTTTAAACTTTGTGAGCGAAGAATAAGATGTTCTTATTATATTGATGACAGAAGCTCACCAGTACAGCTGGTTGAAGGCACCAGGTCTTGATAAACTAGATAGAGAATCACAGACGTTAACTTCAAAACCATTTAATGGGCTTGGTCCCTGTTTCACCCATCTCAGCTTAAAAACTGATGAATGAACAAAAGCACACGTACACAAAAGCGCACATTTAGACACACACCAGTCATTCTGCCTGGCCACATCAACAGAGCAGGTGTCTTTAGTAATGCACCATTGCTTACTTGGATCTCTGAATCTCAAAACAAAGAGGAAAAAATGGAGGAAGAAAAGGAGAGAAATAAATAAAGAATAGTTAGAGGAAAAAGGCAGAAGCGCGTCTTTAAAAAGGGAAAAGAAAATGTGTTTTCTCTTAGTGATTAATGCATCAAACACTTTAGTTAAATGGTATTATTTTACTTTATTTGTTTATCCCTGTTTGCTTACTGCCAGATGTGGTGAGAAATATGAAGCTGTGTCACCAAACTAGAGGTGACCGAAGCGATGTGTGTCTGCCTGCCTTCGATTCAATTGTCACAACGCACCACTGAAGCTCGTCTGACTGTACCTAATTTATTCACTTGAGAACAGCAGAACTCCAACACTTGTTATTTTTGGGATGATCAAAACACTGAGATTATATTAGGAAGACAGGCCGCGAGCCCAGCTGAGGAGAAACTAAGCAGGAAAAGATCTACTTAGTAAAGACCATGGCTTTGCTCCCCTGCTGAGCAACAGCTACATGGTACATAAATAACCATTCTGAATCATGCTGTTTGGTCTCACCCTGCTGTTTTTCAACAAGATTTAGTTTCCATTTAGCTACTGTGGTGGTACAGCCTTCAGAAAATATTTTAAGGATTCAATAAAATCCAAAATGTTATGTTTTTTTCAGTGTTTAACTAAAATCTACATCGTTTAACTTTAAGAAAAACAAGTTATTCATTTTTTTTTTTTTATGCTGACATTTAGCTAAATAATTTTCTTTGTTATAATACTTCAAATTTGTCAAATGACAACCACGCAGTTTTCTAAATGAGATCCTGTGTGGATGGTTGTTCCCTTGAAAGGCAACGTTTCCTTTGTCTTTCAGCTCTAAGAGATTACCATATGAAAATGTTATCCCTCCACAAGTCTTTCCTAAGACGACTTACTTTTAAACTTTGTTGCAAAAAATGAGGTCTGCATTCAGAGAATCGCCTTTATGAAACACATTCCAATGTGCCCATCAATAAAGGCCTCTACCCTTCCTCTTCACTCTCACTGACATGTACGTTTCAGATTGTTCACCAGGCCTGCGGGTGGGTTTTTCTTTCTTTCCCATACCTCTTTTATTTGGCTCTTTCTTTTAGAACATTAGGGCCAGCAGCTATTGAAGTACAACCACTGCAATAAAAATTAATCAGGATTAAAATTACCTCACACAACAAAATTAAAAGTTCTCCAATGTATCTTTTCTTTAAGACATTCTCAGCTTTCTTGGGAACAGGACTGTTTCTTGACAAAGTGGTCTCTATTCAACAATGAGCACCTTTCAGACACACATGGACTGCCTTTAGAGCGGCGGAGGGAGAAGGATTTCACATATCAATCAAAAGAGGGGGTGGGGGTGAGGGGTGGGGTCCTCATTTGTTAAGAGTGGTCCTTCAAAAACCATGAACACATTTAGAAAGAATATGTGCATTTTTCACTTACAAGTATTCATAAGAACTGTCGTTTTATAAATAGGAGCTGAGCTGTCAGAATGCTTTGTGAAAAGGGCAAGAATTAAATCTGTTTGTATTAAATCTTTGTGTTTCCTTGAAGGTGTAAGAGTGTTCGCTGCTGTTTTATTTCATTTTAACCCTGACAAAAGTAACATAAAACAAATTACAAATAGTTGAGTCATTGCCTGTATGAAGTCAGAAAGGGTAGAACTGGAAAACATGTTCAGAAATGTATCATTGGTCAAGGTCAAGATCCATCAAACGAGCGGTGTATGTTGTTTTAATATATCCAGCAATTTCAAATTGGTATCTGGTATATTTTGAATTTGTGAAAGCAAAAGTCAATGTTTGTCTTTTTTAATGAAGAAAAACAAGATTTTTTCCAAATTAAAACTTCAAAATTAGTTGATTTTCTAATAAGAGCACTAGGATGTAATATGTACTGGGGATGTTTCATTGGTGTACCTGCATCTCGCTCAATGACTGAAGATAGGCACCAGCTTCCCACATCCCTGAACAGAAACAAGCAGGTCCACATGAGTGGTTATCCAACACTTGTTCAGAGCTTGTAAATTACATTATTTATTTTTGTCCAGACCTTCTCCTAACAATAAAATAGATTTCAGTGTTGTTGAAATAATATATATTTATATGGTGCATGTGTACTATTTTTAAATAGGGGTGCTGTGAATGTGTGAAATTGGGGACAAGGCAGCCTTGCACCAGGCCATGACACAGACTTATGTTAAATCTAATTAGATCATGATAATAGCTTTAGGGCCCCAGTGATCAATGCTAGAGGTCTATAGAGATGAACTTTCCTTACATTTCAAGCTGTTCATTGGTTGTTCTTCTTTTTTGTCCATAATTGCAAACACACACGCACCCACACACCCTCAGACATGTTGGCCATCACTGCTTGAACTTTTGAAGAACTTGTAGAGTCATGCATACTTTTTAGGTCTGCATATTTTAGAGTGCTTAATGTGTTTTCACTGTTTGCCTACCTCTGGGGATAGTTTATAGTACATGCAGTGTGATCAATGTGCTTGTATATTGTTTCACAGCTTCAATTTTAAACTGAATTAGATGCGAATACCCTCATTCAGGGAATATTTCAGAATTCTTTATAGACATAAATTCATGAATCCTTTGAGCCTTTCCCAGAATGCAGTGAAATCCTAATGTGGCCAGTCCACAAAAAGACACAGCTGATTGTAAGCTGCTTTCCATCAGCAACATTACTGAGGAGTCTAGTTTACAACTTACAGACTCTTCAGATCACTCTCACTGAAGACTAAGAGGATTCTTTATGCTTCCATTACTAAATAATGTAATTTGTGTAATGCAATATTTTAACATGTCTGGGTCTGCTTACATGCTAGCTAGCTAGCCAGCTTGTATTGCATGTGATTAGTCTTGATATTGGGAATCCCATGGGATTCCCTGTACAGAAACAACTAAAGTTTTTTTTTTTGAGGTGTTGAATCTCTCCAGCCTAAGTACTGTATCTCTCTTCCCATGCTCAAGGAGCGTTACAGAAGAGTATATTCAAGAGACAAAAGTGGAAAATAAAAGATGATGGCTGATCAACCAACAGTGGCTGACACTTGCTTGTGCAGTGTTTGTGTTTTACACACTGTAATTACCTTTAGACAGGCTCTAGTTTTGAACCAGCATTCTTTGCCTGTTGAAAACTCACCCACCCATTTAATTCCACAACTGTCAACTGCTAAGACTGCTGTGCCTTGACTGAAGCCTTATATAATCTTGCCTGGTAAAGACTTAGAAAAAACTTGTGAATTATCTCAAACAATTTCAGATCCCCTGCTGGGTCATGTCCCACGCAATCACCTTTAACACTTCTTGCCACTCTCCTTCACCCTCCAGCCACCAAATAATTCACCTGCTTCCCAACTTGTTGGATCCTCTCATTAACATAAGTAAAAGTGAGACACAATAAGAGCACCTGGTAGTTGAATGTACTAACCATGGCTGGCTCAGAGTAAGTCTAAAATCTCAGTGTAAACAAATGAAAGATTGTCCTGACAAAAACAAAACTATTTCTTACATATTATTTTCCATGTGTTGACTTATTAGTTCGTGTAGATCTTATCTTGACATTGCATCTTCAAAAATGTATTTACTTACACACTTACCTGTAATTAGGTATTCCATGATAGAAAACACACAAAACACTAATATTATGTTATGTAGAGTAGGTTTGGCTTTAGCTCAATGTCTCTAGTGTGCAGTCTCTGGCTCCAAAATTCCAACATGGCCATGCTCATAAACAATATCTTGCAACTTCACTTTTTAGCAATGGAATGGTAAATATTGGGTACCTGTATGGCAAATTTTTAAGTTAGATTTTGACTCTCAGAACACTTCATACAACAGTTTGCCATTCACCTATTCACGCACACTTACATGTTTGGTGGTGATAAACTACATATTGTAACCGCAGCTGCCCCAGAACTCGTAGTGACAGAGGTAAGGCTGCTGGGTGCCACTAGGCAGGTGAAGTGTCTTGCCCAAGGACACAATGGCAAAGTGATCCTCTGGATAAAGCGAGGATTCAAACCAAATGACTGGCTCTACCTCCCGAGCTATGCTGACCCTATCTAAATATGAAGAGGCTGTAATTTGCTACCACAAACATATCACCAGTTTCAACCTGTGGTCTACAAATAAAATTGGTATGGTATGGTACCTCTGAGCACACCATCAGCACAGCATCAACCTTCAACCTCTTCTCCACACCCAGCTGCACAAATGGTGCAGTGAAGATGGAGAGGGCCTTTATACCTGCTTTCGGAAGGCGACAGAGACATTCAAACTGATATTAAAGGCAATCAAACCTACTATCAAAATCCCCTACCTCCAACTTCCACTTCAGCAATTACACTGCCTTGCTTGACCATTGAGATGAGTCAAGTGAAGAGACTAATGATGGGAAGGGTTAGGGTTAGGTTAGGTCTGACTTTTTTTAATAAGTCTATATCCTTCATGAACAGTTAAAGTTAATAAATCATCTGAAGAATGTTTCCCAGAATGATTGTCCAGCATCTATACACAAAATTAGCCATAATCTAGTGACTATATGGAACACCATGGGAAAACCAGCCACTAGTTGGTCCTATCCATCCATCCATTTTCTGAACCTGCTTCTTCCTGTTCAGGGTCCCAGGGAACTGGTACTTATCTCCAGTGGTCATAGGGCGAGAGGCGGAGAACACCCGGGACAAGTCGCCAGTCCATCACAGGGCCACGCATAGACAAACAACCATTCACACACACACACTCACACCTAGGGACAATTTAGAGTTGCCAATTAACATCTTGCATGTTTATTGGACTGTTGGGGGGAAACCGGAGTCCCTGGAGAAAACCCACGCATGCACGGGGAGAACATGCAAACTCCATGCAGAAAGGCCCAGCCCGGATTCAAACCCAGGACCTTTTCGCTGCAAGGCAACATTGAGAAGCCCTAAAAACAACAAAAAATATATTTTTTTTCTGAAAAATATGTTATTTTGTTTTCTTGCAAAGTATGCTAGTCATGAAGAAACTGCTCCATCTTTCAGAAAATCAGTATAGATGCTTTCAAAACCATCAACTTTGTGTTTGAAATTGGAAACTTTCAATGAAGCAGGAAATGTGTATTAGTTTCAAGTGTGTGTGTGTGGGGGGGTACAACATCAGATTTGCATATCAACTTTCATCAAATCAGCTGCATACTCAAGTGGAACCGCATGGCTACTTATCCAGTTTTTCAGCCAATACCTCTGTATGTATTTACTGCTGAATGTAGATGACCCGGAAGAACAGATTGCCAAAGAGATAAATTGTCTTTTTATGGCACATTTCAGGACTACTCATTAAAAATCAGGGACGCTTCCCACAATTGCAACGGTTCTGATTTGACTACAGTTTTGATTATGACTTGTTTGGACTTGTAGTGGAGGAGCCGAAATGCAAGATATCAGAAACTATTGCTAACATTGAAAGTTGACCAAAAATAAAAAAGAAACAGCAAAGAGTCGTAACTTTGACTCTAAAGGCATATCTTCTTTTAAAATCTTTAGATTTTCATGTTAGACGTTGTTGGAAATCTTTGAGACAACACTCGCAGAATCTCTAAATAACTCAAAATTACCCTAGGGAGAGTTGTTGTTGGTTTTCCCATGACCAGTCACGTGATTAAACCAGCAATCTCAAATCACGAACTAATTTTCTTAAATTGATTCTGAAATATTGTTTTATATCACTTTCCGTATTTGTTTACGTACACACTGACCAAGCCACAACATATTTATTTAATGACCTCAAAACATGACAGTTTTTTGCTTACTTTTTAAAACTTGAGTGATTATGTAATATTTTTTTTAATTTTAATTATTTTAACACCCCATCAAAACACACGTTCTTTATGTCAAATTGAAGCATTTTATATCTACTTTTTATTTTCTATTTTTTATTTTTATCCATTTATCTTTATCCTTTACAATATTTTTAAATCAAATTAAAAATGTAATTTAATTGAATGAAAGAGTGTCCAAACTTTTGACTGGAAGTACAAATAGACTAATGTGATATTTTAATCAAATTCCCTGTGGTCTTTTAGGCCACAAGGGTGAAATGTTTTCTTCTTCCTAGGGGAAAATGATTGAGAAGCACTGATCTAAAGGCAGCTTAAAAAGTATATCTCATCCTGACAAGATAAAAACATATGATAGGATAAAAATTAGATAGGAAAAAATAAACATAAAATAAAACTTAATTACTAAATTCACTATCTAAATGCTTAAAGTGTTCACCAAGGAAATGAGCTACTTTTACTCGGACAATGATATTATGCAGTGCACTGACTAAACCTCTATGTTTCACAGGTTGAAGACACAAGGCTGAGTGAGTTGTTTAGAGGGGCTCAAAATATGACCTACTTGAGCTATTTTAGGCATTTAGTTTTTTTTTTGGACACCTTCTTTAACATAAGTACATTCACAAGTATGGATTTCGAATGACTGGTCCAGGTGAAATACCTGCTTAGTCTGTTTCCATAATAATTTCATGTGTTTTTATGTACAGTACTAAGCCCTAAACTCACAGATCTGATTGACCCTAAAATTAAAGATTTTTACAACAATGTATACCTACCAATAATATCCTATTTAATAATCTGGACATGCTGTCTCAGTTACTCCTGTCTCATTCCAGCATGGTGTTCCAGACTGACTGCTGAGCGGTATTCCAGAAACTTTCAAATGCATTTAGTACAGCTGTGGTGTTTGTTTTACATAGAGCATCTGAAATTTGGGCAACATTGAACTGAAGAAGGAACAATGTGATTTGAGATGCAAACTCCCTGAAAGAAAAGAGCATCCTTTGGCTTGGTGCTGAATAGTGAGGTGTTAAGTTTTCAATGGTGACATCTATCTATCGTCACCACCTTGAGGGCATCTTTTAAGCAGAAGAATTTAGCCATTATGTGGCATTAACCTCATTAGAAAACACTCTTTAGCTCCTCCAAGATAAAATTGATTTACCGCTGCCATTTCCACCACTGCTCTCGATCAATGGTTAAACTATCCCTTTTATGGCCTTGTGCACACTCTCTGCTCTTTTCTCCAGTTTTCCTAACTGTTCTTTAATTTCATTCCCCCCACCATTCTTGTCCTTGTGCCAAGTATGTAGTCACAAAGTGGAAAAGAGCTTGTCTTCTTTCATAAATGCTTAAATGTAAGACTTCTTCAGAGGCAGATTCCCTGAACCAATTAAGCACAAAGTTGCTGTCTAAGTATTTTTGAGATGTAAGAGTAATATAAAATTAAATATGTGAGTTTGGTTCCAAAAGTTGCTTGAGTTATTCATAATGGGGTGTGATAAGCTGAGGCAGTTGCAGATAAATAAAGATTTGTAGGATTTTTAAAGTTTTATTTTTTTTTATGTTATAGTTCTAAAAACGCCAGGGTTGGATTTTAAATCATCCAATGTCAAATTCTTGTCACAGAACAATTCAAAGTTAAAAATGATGCACGTGATTCTGGAGTTCCACACATTTGTTATTATTACCGAGAGAATAAGCAAATAATTCAAACGTAACATTACCAGATACACACACACTTATTTTATTATTGCTACTTTAATAAAATCCCTACCATGATTTTCTACATACACATCAACTTTTATCAATTTGCAGTGCAGCACAAAGCACAGAATAATACTATGTTACTGCTATAAATGAAGCTGAGAAGGATGCTGTTCATAAGAAGACAAAAAAGAGAAGTAGAGTAATTAAAGCTAGTGTTGTGAACACGTGTAAAAGTCCTATTGGTATGCATTTGAAAATAAAGTTGGGTTTTTCTTATTTTGTGATGCAAAAACTGCACATGAATTAGCATACTTTCACATTTACGGCTTGAAGAAGAACTGTTTGCTCTTTGCAACATCTGGGACGATAGTGTCACTCACAGGCTGGAATGCAGACAAAAACAAGAAAATACACAAGTATGCATTTTCCCAGATTGAAATCAAGGGTGAACATCAAAGGTCTTCTGAGTGAATGTAAAGCTCTTGAATGTATAACTTAGCCTATAGATTTACATGCAATATATTGTTACACAGTAAGTTGAGGGCTGGAGTTGGTAAAGTGTTGATTTGCAACAAGAAGGTCTCGTGTGTTGACACCAGGCTTGGACATTTCCCTGTGCATGCATGGGTTTTCTTCCAGGGATAATGGCGCTACCAACTGTGCCACTGTGCAGTCAGAATATTTTAGTTGTAAACTATAAGCAGTTTATAGAAATTAACAATGCATTTAATCAACTGGCCTCATTTTAGACAAGCAAGACATTTGCATCCAGTATAAGTTTAACTGTGTCCACATGACGTCAATGGGTAATAGGTGTGTGTACGGTGAGCCCATGCAGAAAATCCACAATCTACGACTGTGTGGCCAAATGCACGCCCAGTTCTGACAGATCAGGTTTATGTAGACATTTAAGCAAATCATGCAATGCTGTACTTCTTTGATAAATCAATATCACCACCATTTCAGCTTTTCTTCCTTCCCTCCCTCCTCCGTGTGTATGCGCCCATCTCATCTCTCCCTGTCTGCAGGAATTGATCTGCATGGTTGAGATGACATCAGCCAACAGAGTGATACACACCACTCCTTCCTTCATACACTCCTTTCACCACACTTTTGACACATAAATAAAATATGTGGCCTTTTTGTTTTAATACACTGTGGTGTTAGTTCTGAGAAAGGAATATGGTGCCTGGGGCTCACATGGAGCCGTTGGTAGACAAGAAGAGGTAGAGAGTTGGCTGGTCCCATCACTCACTGTTCACAGGTACTCAACAAAATCCCCTAAACTTTCACACACACATTTGTTAGTGACGTAGTCAGATTCTATTACCTAAATTACCTAAAAAATAGGCTTAGCCGTTTGAACGCTTTTCACCACAAAGGCTAATTTTACAAACTCACCCAACTGCATGACCTGAAAGACTTATCATCTCCTCTTTTTATATCCTAACTTTTAAAAAGAAAGAACGAGAGAAGACGATGTGAGAAAAGTCCCATTGGCTGTCTATGCCAAACCAATGCCTCATTCAACTTCCACGTTAATATCAACCAAAATAAATCATGTCATATCATCATATGAATGCAACATGTTCATCCACACCTTGGTGAGATATTTCTAATAAGGCGGCGCAGACATTTCAACAGCATGACAATAAATAGCTGCTAGGTGAACTAACCTTGCATCCTTGGAAAATGCCAGTGTTGGGCAACACAGGCCTGCGGGGATTTCCACTTCACTTCATCAGACAGACTGTAGTTTAAAGGTTTTAAAGCTGAAAAGCATGTCTTTCTAGGACTGGCTTGCATTTTTTATACCTTCTCTCAAACCTATACCACACATAATATAGCAATATCTAGGTCTATGTATGGTCAATACACAGCTTGTGGGTTGGACACTCAAGACACGAATGACAAAAGAAGTAAGGAAATGCCAGCTTGCACTTGAAGACAAAGTAACATGCTACATTGGAGAACTAATGGGATTACAAAGGAATTATCTGTTGATATGTTCATGCAGTCCCTCTATGTGTCCACACACTTCAGCCAATGGGTGTGTGTGTCTGTGTGTATATGTGATGTGGCTGTCTTCATCCTTATCATTGCTATAACCCAAACAATAACTTACTTTGATATTGTCCACCAAATCACAAAGTCTTTCTTTTCTGCATTTCACTATTTTACACTTTCTTCCTTATTGTAATATTTTTAATATTATTAATGATATTAATACAATTAAAGTTTTGTGTTTAATTTCCTGCTGAGACCATTTTTTGGTTGGAGTATGAATGTTGTCCCTGTGTCTGGACAGATTTCCCACAAACCACTAAAAATATATATGTTAGGTTAACTGGTAATTCTAAACTGGCCCTAGCTGTGTGTTTGTTAGTAATTGTCCAGGCTTTATCCCACTGTACCCTTTACCCCCTTAACAAACAGCTATAGGAACTGAATGAATGGATCATTGTATCACCAATAAAAATATAATTAATGATAAAATGTTAATTAGTTTAACCCATTTTCAGTGTGTGCACAAATAAACACATTCCTCTTTTATTTTCATCACACACACTTCTCCTTCCAAAGCCCTGAGTCACCTCAGACAATCACCTCAGACAGTGGGTGGGGGTAGTTTCTTAGTGTGACAGCGTGCTTAGCCCCGATTAGCCAGCTTCAGCTTCGGCTCTGGTCGACACAGCTCAGGGAGTCCTGTGTGAGAGAGAGAGAGAAAAGGAGTGTGCTGAGTTCACCTCCACCATTGGCCCCATTCCCCTCCCCCACCCTGGGAAAGGGGTTCCCCTTGGAAATCGAAGGGAAGCTGAATTAACCAATACACTGCTGACAGCAATGCAGCATACTATCAAGCATCTCACCCCCCTTTTGTTGTCCTGCTCTTTACCTATGGACTTTTTTATATTTCATTAACACTTTTTTTTAGTCAGCAGTATTACATAATACAATACCGCAGTAACAGATAAAGTCAATTTCAAAGCATCTGAATTCTAAAATTATTGTTCTTACTGAGCAGCAATTCTTTATACTTATGGATTTTCACATATAAAACAAGAATCCATCTTTACTCCCCCTTATTCAAGTGTGAATGATTCACTGCTTCTTTTTCAGTGAGTTAATTTCAAACTTTCAGATGATAAAGTAATAAAATATGCTACTCAATAGTGAACACCCTTTTCTTACAACACTTTTAGTGATCTTGTGCATCAGAGGATTAAAACTGCGATTTCTTACTGAAATAACTTTCAGGTTCAAATTCTGGTTTCACCAAGAATCATGTGATTCACAATATATGTATTATTTTTAGTGTTTATCTTTATTGATTATTTGTTTCACATAAAATTGAAATTGATTTGACTTTGAGTATTTCATGCATGTGGACTGTTAACTGTTTTTAATGTGTACAAAAACTTGCTTTTTATTAGCAGTACCTTATTTAAACATTCAGATTTCTTCTATACATTAAGGCTTTAAGGGAAAAATGCATATCCTGCATAGATCTGCAGATACATATTTCAAGCAGTAGATATTCAGGTCATTAAGCAACACTTTGACACCTTTGTTATTTACTATCCCAAGTGGTTTCCTACCCTGATTAATCAGACTTTACTGAAACCTGCTGACTCAGAGAGAAACCTTTCTTTCTGCTCTGTTTATGTTTATCTCCTCAGCTCTATTCTCCTCTCTGCCTTCTGCTTTCTTTACTGACTTGCTTATATGTTTTAAAGCATCTACTTCACATGCATGTTTTGTTTTTAGAGGGGTCGAGATACAGGTCGCAAAACAGAAAACTAGCTGGATAAAAAGTATCAAAGACACTGAGTATCAAATCTAAGTGTTATCTTTGGGGTAAAGTTCTTACCAAAAAACCTGTAGAATTCACAGCAATCAATTGCTGAAGAAACTAAATAAACTGTTGAATAGCAATATGTATGAAATGTCAAACATTAGCTGATTTTGTTCTGTTGTTTGCGAGTCGGTCATCTTGGCATTATTAAGTTGAAAAGATCCATGCCCAACTAGTGGCATCAATGTATCTGTGCTCAATTAATAAGCCTGTGTCATTACGTAGGATCATGGTATTCAATCTGTATTCCCAAAGGATAGATTGTATTCATAGCCTTGTTGTATTCAGAAAGAAGAAAACACAACTGATAATCTGGACTTTGTTTTGTGAATTCTTGAAGTTTTAACTTTTTTAATTGTATTCTCATAGAGAACAGATACTCCACATGTTATTTTTGACAGTTATCTTACCCCATAGTTATCACTATGGTCAGGTGGGTAAGTTGTAAGTTTTTCAAAGCAGTCCTACACTCCCTAATCCATGGGAGAGGGATATATAGAAAAGCCAGAGTGCCGTTCACCATTTTTGCCTGAGAAGACGTTTACCTTCGATTTTTTTCTGCTGGGAAAGGTTCACTTGAGACAAGAGGGGGAGGTGAAGTGAAAAGAACAGGAGGCTGTTCAATACAAGTTATCTTAGATGGAGGGATTCAAGAGAAGAAAACAGAAGGAAAAGGGAGGCACATAACGGGAGAAAACAAAGATGTGAAGTGTTGACAGCTGTGTTTAGTGCAGTCAGATTCTGGGGTCAGAAAAAACCCAAACAAATGCTTACAAGGACACACACACACAGATCAGATGTCTCTCGCTAAATTAAACTCAATGTACTAATATTCTTATACATGGCAGTTTACCCAGAAACCAAAAGAATATGAATTCACAAAGAGGTAAGTAAGGCTATTCCATCTTCACAGTCCCATAAGTCCCCACCCATTTACCCTTTGTCCACACACACACACACACACACGCATCCACACGCACACATCCATGTGTGCACAGTAGGATAAGTCATGAGGAAATGAATGCCCATGTTTTGTGGGACCACCTGTTCATCCTGGATACAAGTCTGAGAACCCAGAAAGTGTTAACTCTGTTAGGGGAGGAAGCCAGAACTTTGTGTATAAGTGTGTGTGTGTGTACGTCTTCAATCAGGTAGCTAATGCTCAAACTGTAAGAGACTTACGTCTGTGTGAGCACGTGTGTGTGCGTGGGGGGGGGTTGCTGTCAAAACTGGCAACACTTCATCTGAAACGTGCCCCATGAGTGTTAGACTGGCTCAGACTGTCCAACGGGGATAAGACAAACCCCACTGCATGGACCCCATTCTCTGCCACACACGCACACGCACACACACACACACACACACACACACACAGACGCATACACAAACTGATGCATATTCTACAGGGAGCATCTTTTACATGTGTGCAAAGAAAAAAAAAAGACTGATTAAAGACAAGATGATGTCTGTACATTTATACTTACATTTGAACTATTAATTAAATAAAAAATGAACTTCAATAATTCATTTAATTTTTACCTATATGTACTTCTATATATAGTAATTAAATTACTTTGCATTTAAATTTTAATGTATGAGTAAAACAAGATAGACACATAAAAGTTTGACAGATTAAATCAACCTTTCAGTACTTATTTTTGGAAATCTATCTACAACAGTTATATTTAATGCATGTTTTATCTTTTTCTGCTACTACAGAAAAAAAAATTAAATGATTGGCTACTATTGGACAGTTTTTTTTTTTTTTTGCGGGGGGGCTTTTTCGGCACAAAACTTTAAAATTGGTGCATCTGCGAACATTTCTCAAGATATGCCCACCACTAACATGCCTTTTCTGACCTGAAGACATACTCCACACTAGAGTTGAAACTTAATGGACATTTTAAATCACTTTTTTTTATTATTACATTGAAAATATGTATAAAAACCTCTTAGAAACTAAATATTTCACACAGATAGTAGGTTTTTCAGTGGTCTAAATGTATTTTTTAAACTATTATTATCCAATAATAAACACACATTCAACTCAAAAGCCTTTCCCAATTACAACAATTAAAAACATTTGCCAAGAAACCCATGAGTTAAACTGATGCATCTCCTTTCTAGGAAAACAAACAGGCTAAAAAGTTTGCTGACCTTCTCTTAATGTAGCCAGCTGATGCAGATGACTCATTAAATCTGTGTTTTTCTCATTGCATGGGCTTTTTTTCTACATGTTGTGCAGATAGAGAAACTTTCTTAAAAAAGCTTTTCCTCAATGCTTTAGTAATTTAAAAATGGTCTTACTACAGATTTGGTCTCAGGAAGCTTGAAAATCTCCAGTATAACACAAATAAAACAGGAAGGGACAATAAATAAAACCAAAGAATATTAATAATAAATATATTTTAACACAATTATGCTAACCATAGAAAATTTTTTATCACAGTAATCATTAAAATGGTAGCCTTTTGGTCTCTATTCCACACACATACTGTGCTGTGAAAAAGTATTTGCACAATTATAGATCCTTCAGCTTTTGCTTTTTTTTGTTAGATGTATCTGTATCTGCCCAAACCACCTTGAACTGTAAATCTCATCATTCTCATAAGTGTTGGAAAACAGGTGCTATCACTAATTCGCTATCCTCTCCTCCCCCACCCCAACAAATAATCACCTAGATGGAAGGAATGAAAATAGGGGGGGGGATTTTTTAAAATAACGCAATTTTGCCTTTCAAACGAAAAAGGGAAAATGTTTTAAGGGGCAATGAATTTTGTGGAGCTGAATAGGATGTTGGTACATGTTTTACTAAAGGAAATATAATGGCAGACTATTATTAGATCACATTAATCACAAGTGTGCCAAAGGCAGTGACAGCCGTGCTGAAAAGGATTGAAAACGCTGGTAATGGATATAAATTATCCATTGTGTGATAAAGGGATTTTTTTCTTCACTAAGAAGGTAAAAAGGAATAAAACACTATGAGAGCCACTAAACGTTGTGTGTACATATTTGTGTGTGTACCAGTATGCGCGTGTGAGTGTCCTGCTGCTTGTATGTGTGTATGACAACATTTTTAAGGGAATCCAATAGTGACAGTGAGGCCTTGTATTAAAGCCACCTGTGACAGAAAGGACGAAAGGATTAAAAAAAGATTAAATTGGTTTGTAGTATAGGAGATGAAAGAAAAGAGAACTGGGGGTGGGGGGCTTTGACGGGGGTTTGTCAGGCTTTTGGCACAGTGATAATGAGTCTCATCTTCCATGCACTGTTATTTATTGCCGACTTGACTCGCAAACAAAAGATCAATAATTTTGAGCAAATCTAATGTTGTCCTCGATGCTAATGTGCTCGTCCATCACAACTGCCATCTTCACCAAGGAGATGGACTGATTCCCTCTATTTGGTGATCAGATGCTATTGAATCACATGTCTCTAATAACAGAGAGAAAACCCTCCTCCATGTGAATATGTGCAGTGCCTTGGATCAAGTTTGTGCATATAGTTATACAGTCATACACAAAGGTGTCATGTATGTGTAAATGATAATATATGGATAGAAAGGCCAATGGGTTGTCATGCCATTTTTTAGCATCAATCTTAATTTCTCCCACAGACCTTGCTTTTGAAAGATGAAGAGTGTCAACGGCATGTCCCCCCACAACACAGGAGGCACATGAACATCCATCAAAGAAGAGCACCCGATGCTCATCAGTTAGCCCTGCAGCACAGAGAGATGACAAGACAGCAGATCCTTCACTGACAACTAGCCCTGGGTGAGACACTTCCCAGCCACCTGAACTCAATCAGGCCCCAGTAGAGGCAGCTTTGGGTATTTCATTTTATCTCCATCCCCCTTACTTACTCCAGATACATTTGATTTATCTCACAAAGTTGTATGCATGAATGAAAATCACATTTGGAATCTGGAATCACTTCTACTTTTGTTGTCAAACACTGGAACTCCTTGTGTTGGTTCTGTTCAGCCTAGTTAGGTATAAATCACTGTGAAGAGTAGCATCAGGACTCGGTGTTTCAGCTCACCATGCCTTGGTATATGCTATTTGAACTGACTTTAGAAGGTGACTAACATTTAACAACTGTTCACTGTGTATCCAAATATTTTAGGGCCATTTCAGTTTTCCTTGGCACACTTAAAAACCACCACACCTTGTGCCAGTATATAGCACTGTGATGTAAATCTGTGGCAGGTGGAATACACTAAGCTCCTTCTCCTACTCCCTGGGTGAGGTGTGAGGAGCAAAACAATGACAGACAAAGGTCACTTGGCCCACAGCACCCCATCTGCTGAGGTGATGACCTGCCAAATGCACCCCTGAGGCTTGAAGTAAAAAACAATGGACTATACATGAACAAACACTTACAAGGATCTAAAATGACAAGTAAAAGAGCAAATATTTTAAGTAAAACTAAAAAACTTTTCAAAATTAAATCTGTCTAGTTTTGCTTAACATTGACTTGGAACCAAACTTGGTGCCTTTTTAATAGGTCGTTCTATGATTACTAGATTCTTGACAGTACTGAATTGTTTCAAATACCTACAGTTGTAGGAGGGAAGGTTCGTAAGTGTTTGCATGTGCACCTAACAGCAGTCCAGATTAGCAAGCCTTCTTGGAGTATATGGATGGTGTGTTGAAGACGTGCCATCTGGGGTGTCTGCTGTCTTCCTGAGGGACTTTATCACCCATGAGAGCAATGACAAAATCACCTAGAGTGGGACTGAGTTTATCCTATTGGGAGGAGACCCGAGTGTCTACAGCAGAAAACATCCAACAACTCAGTCCAGTAAAAAGGTGTTCTGGGAACAGCATAAATGCTGCGCAGAACCCTCAAGCCAGGCCACTGGTAGAGGACTGGAGAAAGGGATGTCTGGGTTTACCTCCATCACAACTATGGACGGACGGACGAACTGATGTATGGAAATAAAATGTAATTAATATCTGCAATTTTTACCATCTTCATAGTTCCAGCTGAACAGAACATAAGTATATGGGTTGTAGAACATGTTGTAAAACACACAAGTCTGTAGTTTAAACGTTTAAAATCTTTTTTTCCAATGTATGTTATTTAATAATAAAAAATGAAACAATAAACTATGTTCAAAATACTTCTGATGATTGTCATGAACATGCATGTGTTTCCTAGAAAGTATAAGAGGGGGATGTTCTGAGCAGAGCAGGTCAGGACCTTGGCAGGTGAAATAACAAAGCCTTGACATAAGGCTGAGAGCAGGGAGCCACACCATGACCCAGAGCAACCCAAGGCACTTCCATACTACACCTAATTCTCTCCCTCACTGTGCCTCTCTTCCCCACTGTTGACATACCCAGACACCTACAAGCATGGCAGATTTCCTTGATGTTCAGAGCAGTGTCAGGGCACAGAGAAAGGTCAATGTTCTTGGAAGCCATACAAAAGGTTTTTAAAGGTTTCAATGCAGCAATGCAAGTGATTGTCCCACTCTTAACACATTATCTAGTGAGTTGTTGTTTTCCTTGAACAAGCCTCTTTACAGTATGGGAGCAGCTGTTAAAATTGCCTACAAATGCTTGTAGAGATCTTTAACCAAACTGATTTTTTTTCCCTGTTCCATTGACATTTATCTGTAGTAAAAATGCAAATATGCAGAAGGATATGCAGTGTTAATGACAGCCACCTACACTCATCGGTACATAACAGTGACAGTGGTTTGTGAAAACATACAAGATGACAGGCTAGTGTCACTGATTCACCCAAAGCTGAAGACGCAGACATAGACTCATATAACAAACACTCTTTGTTTGTGATACAAGTCTTGCATCAAAGTGCATGAGAAGTGTGAAAGTTACTAGTGTTTCAGCTGAATGTGCATCTGAAGTGAAAAAGATTTTGAACATTAATGTGATGTATTTTAGACTAAAAATGATCCTCATTGACAGTCTTATTGTTGTCTTTAGCAACATCATCTGTAATCTGAGCCAAGTAGAAGCTATAATCAATTACAGAAAATAAGACATAGGTAGCAAGCGGGTGGTAGGATGTTATCAAACAAACATATACTTTTGTTTCTTCCCATTAAAAAGAAATTAACTCTTGTGGCCTAACATTCCCAAAAAAGATTGTTAAGATATCATGGTGTCAACAGACTTCATTCATACATATATTAAACTCTAATAAAAAGCTTGTACATGTTCCTGTACTGTACAGTGTCCATTAAGGTTTTATAAAGTGACTCTTCAGACAGAACCTCACCTATACTAAATATCTCTTCTGGGGTCAAAGAGGCTGTTAAAGAATCCTTGTTTTTACCATTTCTTTACCACCTTGCTAAAAGTTTGCTCTGACATTAAGAAGCACCATAGTATCTATTTGACCTGCTATATACAGAAAATAAAAATCTGAATAAGATGTGACATTTTCAAATTTCCACATCCACTTGCTAGTTATTTCTATAACAATTCAAATACACTTTTAATAAATAATCAGGTTAAATATCTACCCAAATTGATCCAAGAAATGAGAAACAATCTATTGGTGAAACTGTTACAGGTGTTAAATGTAGGACTGTCTTTGCAAAATGAATGGCAGGTTGAGTTTAGCCTTTCCCTTTGACAACAGTAGCAACAGACCATGTGATAATGAAGATCAGGATGAATGATGAGTGCGTAGAAGTGCAGTGATACCGTCTTAAGCAAGTTTAATTTCTTCGATTCCCTGAGGAAAGCATGCTTTCTGTTGGGTACTTTTAGTGAAGGGACAGATACGCATGTCCAGCTTTAACTTGAGGTCATTTGTGATTATGGTTTTATGATAGCAGACAACTCAACCAGGGAATCACACAGTAGAGGTGGGAAAGGGATATAGGAGGATAAGGCTAATTTTGCCCTGCAGTTAAGTCATCTCCACTGGCTTCACAGTGATATGCTCCAAACTGTTCTGCACCAGGTCACAGGATGGTCAGTGTTCTTCCTCTAAATTCAATTTTTTTCACGACTAAGCTGAAAGACAGTGATGTTAACCTAAATTTGAGGAGCTTTTTTTGGCACATTAATGACCAGGTGTACAAAAATACCTCCGAGGGTTGTGGGCACCTCAACACCCACACACCCATCCAATCACTTTCTGCAGCTGCGTATACCCAAATGTTTAAAACAAAGGGATTTAAATTTCCTACATTTCTATTAGACACATCCAATAAAGGAAAATAAGATGTGGATGTTGTCTAATCCTACATATGATTGTTCAGAAAGAATTACATTAAACAAAAGAGTATTGATCAGTGATAAGAGTAGTTGAGGAAATGTGTCTAAGATAATCATTTATAAATGACTGGTATAATCTTCTCCAGATTGACACCAGCCAGTGTTGTATCCCTATCTGACTGAGTTGACTACGCACAAAACTCAGTCTGGAGGCAAGACTTGTTTGATACTACAGCAGCAGTTTGGGGTTTCCAGCACTCCTTTCATAGCCTAAATCATGCCCATGGGATTCCACTGCACTTGAGAGTTATGTCAAAGATTTTGACAACATGTGACATCTCCCTTAGCCATTGCTGTCATGTTCCCTCTGCTACTTATCTCCCATCCTACCACCCCCCTCTTTTTTCCCCCTCAAACCTCTCTTGACTTGAGCACGAGACTTTCTCCCAGAGCGTTTTAAGTTGTCATTTTTTTAAACACACATATCAAAGCTGAGAGTAAAGGGGAGGTGGGGTAAGACAGATGTTTCTCTTATGATTTTCTTCTTTAGTACAATGAAGCTGTGAAATAGGAAAGAGAAGTGGAGAGAGAACAGAGTAAAAAGACATTGGTGGAGATCTTTGTAGAATTCACATCCTTTCACCAAATGACTAGCAATACATCATTTGTATTGATGCAATATTAAATTTCAATATTGTATGTCAAAAGGTACAAAATGATAGATCATAGTCTATCTAAATGAATAATTAAAGGCCCAAGTTGGCTATGCTATCAGCTTCTCTTACAATCAGCTGTGTCAGAGGAGTGCAGTTGGTGATACTGGCAGCATTTCAAAGCTTTGTCGTTTTTCTTTCTAGTCGCATCTCGGTTTTCTTAATCTAGCTTTCTGTCACTTATTAATGTACCCACAGAACTAAAACCCACAGATCTTTCCTTCCCAACAGGCAGAGGCTGACCTCACATCCTTTCATTTCTCCAGAATTTTTTTTAAAGAATAAAGTCATAATTAAATATTCAATATTGAACTCAGATGAGAAAAGAAAAATATTTCAGTGTTGCCAAATATCTTAAGTGCTGACAGGAAATAAATGCAGCTATGGCTGAGCCAGTGACTCATTCTGTGTGGTACGATTTATGTGTTCTTTATGTGCTCTGTGACCCCATAAGTTTATCTCTGTATTCTGTCTGATGGAGTGATTCTTTGATTGTTTCAATGCCATTCCACAATAACACTGTTTACCTGACTCATTGGTTGTTTTTAATTTACGACCTGAGACAAAGGTTACATCTTTCAAACCTTGTCAAGTTGTTGTTGATGGGAAAACAGGATCACAAAGGAGAAACAACATGAGGTCAGAGAAGAGAAGAGGTGCAGTCCAACAGAAACAAGCAGATTTAACACATCTGCTATGAATTTATCAGCCTGAGAAGGTCAAACAATATCAAATTCTTACATTTCTCAAAATCTTAATACTGGGTTTTATTGTTTGCCCTTTTCTTAAAATCATCCGTTTGATAGCAGTCATGTCAATCTTGGAATCCCTCTTTACCTTAAGAAATGTTGCTTTGAAACAATATAACAACAATTTGTTTGCACATTCACATCCCAAACAATTTCTAATATTACATATTATATTGGTGGAGCTTTTCCACTAGGATCAGTTCAGAATGGTTACGGTTCAGACCCGTTCTGGAGTGTTTCCATTAACTTTTTCAAGGCCGACCCTGGGTCCGAAGCAACCCAACATGCCCACCTATAGACTGATTGGTCCAGTAAAGAGACGTCAGTCACACGCCTATGTGGTAGCCACTGATTGGCCTGGCAGTGTGCACATGAAGTGATGCCATAGAATTGTTCCTTCGATGAGCCCAGCTGTTCATCAACGCCATCTTCAAATCATTCTGCGCGCCTTCTTTGGGTCTCAGTGTCAGACAGGCTCCGATGAGTTTAACGTTTTAAAGCTTTGGCCTTCAAATGTATTTTCCTGGGCTGTCTGTTTATTTACCCACAATGTTTTTCTGTTTCCTTTTTTTTGTCCAAGTCTGCGGAACACCGTGGAGCATATCCTTCAGTTTGGATTGGCTCACTGAGATTAGTTATTGCCCGGTGCCAATTTTTTTGGATATCTGATGTTGCAGGTGAGATGCCATTTATGCTGCTTTACTAGTATTCAAAGCACAAGCACATGCCACAAGTACTCACCTAAAAACTAGGAAAGCGTTGAGCTAGATTCTGGTAGGCTGTTCGAGGGACAGGGCTTCAATGGCAATTTAGCATTTCCCAATAAAACATTCACAACATATAAAAATTTGGTAAGGTAAAGCTGATGCATATTTGTGTAAGTTAAAATAACTGCTCTAAATTTCTATTTCAATTATTCAATTTCAAAGAGTAACTTTCTATTAAAAGTTATGTCGTTGTTTGAGTTAAGCTTGCAATGCAGGAAAGCCTTTCTGTATCCTGATTTCTGTCAGCTTTTTGCCTGCATGACTGTTAATTCTACATTGCTCTTGTGATGTCCTAAATCCCTAACCCTCGTGAGGTTTTAATTGCAGGGTCCAGATTGCCAGAACTGGTCAGGGCCTGGTGACCCCCATGAGAAGTCACTGCCTCTATTTAGCTTCCAGATCCTATGCAAACGAACACAGGGCCCCCGTGTTATCGTGCAAGCTCTGCCTGGCAAAAATTCAATTTTCATCCCCCTTTTGTATCAACGTCTGCTGCTTTGCCCTAACGATGCTCCGCCATCAACCCCCTGCAACACCCCCAACCAAACACACACATACACACACACAAACACAAACACACACACACGCACCTCTTCTTTTGCCTTCTCCCTTCAACAACAGAACACAGTGGAGTCGTTAGGACCCTCTCTTCATTACTTCAAAAAACCAATCATTAGACACCAGAGTATATACGTAATTAGAAAATCACTTCCTTTGCAATCCCGGCTAAGTAGTTTACATACTGTAATTACAGGGACAAAATCAATTTTTAATCATTTCACTGATTGGGCTCATCAGCTCAGTAGGAACATTGTATCCTGCTTGTTGTGCGAAAGCAACATCTGGGCTAAAACAATTACCCTTTTGTGTTCTAGAGCATTTCTGAAAAATGCCTTACTGCCTCTTCCCCATGTCATGGACTCACTATTCTAACTCTATCCATTTCAATAGATCTTTTTTTCCCTTTGTCTTTATTTTTTCTCTCCCTTTCTCCCTTCTTCTTGTTCTGTCTCTTTCATTCTCTGCCCTTGACTTGGACATGGAGGATCACATTTAAAGCTTTATAAATCAATACGCTATAATAAGCTGCTCTTGACAGAGCGAATGAGGAAGGAGAGTAAAAAAAAAAAAAGAAACAACAACATATTGCTTTTTAACACCTCTTGTGTTTTTGATTTTTCAGGCTAAAAAATATCTCTGTCCTTCCATTTTGTCAGTGACATTGTTTTATTTTAATATGTAGTTTTATATGTTACCTTCAACAGAAAGAGCTTGTGTTTGGTTTTGCAGAAATATTACCATTTGAGCATGTTTGTACTCTGTATGTAAGGAGCAGGAAGGAAGTATGTGAGTTTAAGATAAAAATTCACTGTCTTCTTGTTAAAATGGGACATAACAATTTAGGTCCAATTTCAACTGTTTCTTTTGTGATGATATATTTCACCCTTCACCAATTAATAAAATGCTTTATATTCTCGTCTGAGAAAGGCCCAATCAATCCACATTAGTCTCAACTCACACTATCTCACTTCGAAAACTCAGGAAATCAGATTTCAAAGGGGGAGAAAAAAAATCGGTTAATGCATTGATCACTAGGGTTGTATGCAAATCACATTTGCCTTTTTTGCCAATCAATAGCATTAATTAACGGGTATGTTTTAACAGCACCCTGCAATCTCATTAAACTTCACTGTGGACCTCAAAAATCATCTTTCTCTCTTTAAGTTCTCCAATAGCCATGGAAATGAATGTTACATAAATCAGAAAATTCAATCTGACCATGAGCTCCAATAGTAACAGTAAAATATGAGTGCCAATATACCGCACATGTACTAGATTTGTTACGGGTCAAATTCTTTGTTTTATGGCACAAAAACAACTAAAAGGAAAGTTTACAATTTAATTCATGGAATTGATCATAAAATGTGATGTATGACCAGCATAAACTTTAAAAAAAAATAATAATCCAGGTACATCCTTTCAAACTCTGGAAATAACAGAATGCTGCACTATGATGTCATCTGTGCTGTCTGGGTTCACACCTAAAAGATACATTATTTTGGGAAGAGCTAATATAAAACACCAACAAGCAGCAGCTTGAAAAGTAAGGTGATCTGACTGGGAATATTTTCATTCAAATGCTAACAAGCCCCAAAGTGCAACAGTTTTTTCATACCAAGATTTAATGCTCAATTTTGTATCTGCACCTAAATTTTCCTTTAAACGGAACATAACCAAAATACCTAACTGTTGTGTGCATGGATATGTGGGTGAAGGTGTGTATGTGTGTGTATCTGAATGTGGGGTATCTAACAAGCCTAGGTGCTGCATTGCTGCCAGGGATGGTGTGTAGGGTTAATAATGGACAGTTTTAGAAATTATTATTATTCCCAAAATGTTCTTTGGTGATTTGCTTTGAAGGGCATGCATATGTGTGTGGAGAGGACAGAGTCAAGTGTGTGAATGGAGATGGGGGTGGTAAATGGGGGTGTGTAGGGGGTCTATTTGGTGAGGAGGGGGTTGAGGGGTGACTTGCTTGCTCATTTGCAGAGCTTTTCCAATTATACAATTACACTGGAATGTAGGCCAGTAGCCTTAGCATTCCTCCTGCTCCCCCAACCCTGGATAGTAAGTATCCTCACCTCACTTTGTAATTTTCTGCTGCTTTTACAGAAAAGTCTCGGAAATGGCACAAATAGATGCAGAACTAAAAACTGGAATCAGCAACACTTGGGAAAAAGTGAAAGTGAAAGTGGCTCAAAAAGAACAAAAAGGGTGAAGGAATCAGTGTCCAGAGACCTTTTTGTAAATTGTGTTGCTTTTGAAAACTGATGTCCATGCCGTGATATAAAGCCATCGGGTTGAGACCTTTCTGTTTAGATGTTGTTTATTTTCATGTTGAAACACCCACCAACTCCCCAGACCTCTCCAAACCCTCACCACCGGACATTTTAATTATTTTTGACAAAACACAAATACAGTACAATGCTACTACTGTTGCTTCATCTTCTTTCCTCTACAATTAAGTGAAATGATAAGTGGATTTGTGGTGAAGAACAAATTGTTTTGCAGTTTGGCCTCTTTCTGATTGTCCTCTCGCTCTTGCCTGGCTGCTACCAAGTGTGCCATACTGGGTTTAATATGAGGCAATAACAACAACCAAATGCCATCTGTTGGCATGCGGATTTTCGGTAATCTTTCTTTACTGATTACAACAATGACTACATAAACCTCTTAAATAATTATCGCACAATGTAAAAAAAAAAGCTAAATAATTATAATCATTAACTCCCACCAAGTCTGCCACTCCTCTAGCAAATGAAGGCTGTCAGAGAAAGAGAGAGAAAAAGAGAAACAGAGTGCAAGAAGGAGGGTTTTTTTCTGCTGGGATGCCAATCATATCTTATTTATACCAGCAGGGATGGGTCCAACACAGTAGCAACAATCATAACCCAACAAGACCAAAGAGGAAACTGTGTGAAAATGGACTCATCTCCATTCACCACCAAGCGCTTTTTAGCTGATCCATGTCTATTTTCCTATAAAAACTTTTTTCTTTGTAAATAACCCTAGAATTTGAGTTCAGCTTTTATAGTTTGTGAGACATCAGATTTAAATATACAACATAGGAATTAATTGAAAATTTTTGTGTTTAACCCTCCGAATGTCTAAAAAAGTTTAATTAACAGCTCAGAAGTAGGGAAATCCATGTTGGTTGATTATTTATTGTAACATTGCTTTTTGGCAATACATCTTGTTTAAAAGCTCCTGTTTTACCCTTCAATGTATTTTCCTTCCTGTGATGACAAAACCTTCAAATTTAGCCTCTCTTTGCTGGTAAAAATATATTTTCTATGAATTTCTACTCTGAAATTGAAAACCTGTGTTCAGAATGTTATTTACATCACAGCAAATTATTAAAACCTTATTCATTTATTCCATAAACAAAATGCTAAATTGCCATTTATCACTTGGCAAACATTTTGTTCTGATTTGTCCTGATTTATTTATAAAAAAATTCAAAAATTAGTGATTTCTTTTGACTTATTTTGTGTGTGTATGTGTGTGTGTGTGTGTGGGGGGGTATTTGATAAAATATGTCCTTTTTATTTTGAAAAGAAACAAACGATAATGAGAAATAAACATGATACATGAAGAAAAGCTAGTCACCTGTTTAAAAGTACATGATATATCACTGCTGCCAAAGTAAAAAAGTTTCTTCCCTTTTTTGTTTTCTAGCATTAGTGTGTTTGTTTATGCATCTTTCTCTATAGAAGTTGTCCAAGAGTGTGAGAGTCTGCAAGTTTGTGTGTGAGTGGTTTGTGTGAAAAATGGTGTGAGAATACGTCAAGGGTAGCATGTGTTAGCTCTGCTTCCAATATGAGCAAAATCTGTGGCACATACCTCCAGTATGACACAAGCCAAAATGGAATGATTCACATTTAATAAATAAAACTACAGCAGGAAAAGGGCGTTGCCATTCTACAGAAAATTGCCAAAGCAGTAAGAATGAAGACATTTTATTATTTTTTACACATCTTGTTAAATTAGAAACATTTTGAAATGTATGACTCAGAAATATCAGTGTATAAAGCTTACAATTGGATTTGATATGTTTAGAATATTTTTTTGCTTTAATAAATTATTTATATGTCAATTTACTATTCAAATAGGCTGTTCTCTCAGCTGGACAAACTGTAAATACACAATTTCTAAAATTAATTTTACAAAAACCAGTTCCAGTGATGGGTCCAATCACATTTTCCCCTTACAGTTGTAGAAAACTGGCATGACAATGAGACAATGAAACTCTATGCATGGTAGCGCTTTACAAATTTAATAAAAACAGAGAAGTTGGAATAATAAGCAAGTAGAATTGAAAGGAATTTATGTATTTAACATATGATGAATATGTAGGTTTTTTTGTCTTTTCCTATATATAAAAGTATGTATGATGAAAGTAAATATCTTTATTATATATTAAATTGTCAGTTTTTGTCTCAGGTTTCAAAAAGAAATTCATTGATATCAAAATTCTGGCCTTCCGCAGTTTGTCTGTTTTTTAGTCTTTGGTATTTTTCAGGTTTCTCCTTTTCCTTCCTCTTGATAAATAAAAATATTAAATAATACTTTATTGATTCCCTTGGGGAAGCTATTTTCCTGCATTCGACCCATCCCCAATGAGCAGTGGGATACCATCTGTACTGTCATCTTAGCCACTATGATGCCTGACAGAAGCTCCCTTGTTGTACAGAGGCAGGCCTGTACCTTGATGAGATTGGCCCTTTCGTTCATGATCAAGACTGTCTGGTCTTGGGTCAACCACTGTGTTAACCCAAGGTCCCATTCCTGCCAGGCCAACATAGAGATCTGTACATGTGGATCATGTCATGTTCTTGTGCAGTCCAACTCATCATACTTGAGACTCTGTCTTGGATGTTATGTGTCCTGGTTCTTGCTGTGGTCAGCTCTTAGATCTTTCTTGGTGTTGTGCCTCCTTCTGCAACATACTGCTTCAGTATGGTTCATTCTCTGTTCTGTGTTTATCTGTTCTCATGTTATCCCTTTGTCACTGAGAGTACACTTTGGATGGTGCTGTGGAGAACACCTTGTTTATTCTCCTGGCTTCTGCTTCTCTAGAGTACCTTTTCAGGTATGTAGCCAGAGCTGTGAGGCATTGTTTGGCAGTCTCTCTAGAGTCTCAGGTAAAGGTAAGTTGAAGTATTTCCTTGGCATCTGAACATCTTTCAGTTGCTCAGGTGGCTATTCTTTTTTTTTTCATTTTGCCTTGATCTTAGCTTCAAGCCTCTTTGTCCTATATGGAAAACAATGCTTCTTGTGGGTTGTGATGCTCATTTTATATCCAAGAATCTCATGGATCCCTGTTGCTGTGGCTTATACAAGCTAGTGGTGATTGGGATGATATGCAGTGCTGCAATCACATCCTCAAGTAAACTTTCAAATGGTATTTTATAACTTTTCCTTAGTAAGGGGTTACGGTCAAAGGTGTTACAGTTTTGTAAAAAAAGAAAAGTGTTTAAATCATGTGTATCATTCAGGGGAAATGTTTTGACATCACTGTTTATAAACACCAATTGTTTTTTTGTTTTGTTTTTTTTGGGGGGGGGTTGTTTGTTTGGAGTTTTTTGTTTGCTTTTGTCTTTTTGCAATCTAGTACAAAAAAGACATCATGTATTTTTAAATTGGTATTGAGATTTGTTTTTTGTTTTTTTTTACTTTTGGAAGGTTGGTTGTTGATGGTTGCTTTAATAAGTTATTATTTTAAAATAATTCACAAATAAAACTTCCCCATGTTTTTTTTATATCTGTACTGTATATACCAAGGTCAGTTTTTTGTTGGCTTATCATCTGGATTTATTTACTAACACTGACATTGATTTCAGTGTCGACATAGACAAGTTCTAGATCGTAAGTAAGCTGTTGTTCTAACTTTCCATTGATAAGGGATGGTGAACATATTTTTTTTTGTTTGTTTATTTAACCTTTAAAACAGATTTTATTTACTCAAAAGTACAAATGGTGACAATGTCAAAATCAATTTTCAATTAATTGCTAACATGACAATACTGATATACCTTTACTGTGTCTTTTCTTTTAGAAACTCCTTTCTTAAGAACCACAGACACATAGAACTTCTTCAGCTGTTTATCCTATAGTTCATTTTTAAATTTGTTTTCCTGAATGATTTTATGCTGCAAAATACTGTCCATTTACATCCATGTATTAATTTTTGCTTATAAAAAGCTATTTGTGCATAAACTGTTTGATTGTCCATTGGCCTGTGCAATTCATCAACTTTGTACTTTAATTTCTATTTAGCTCCAAACAATCACAAAACAAGGGTAATCAAGAAAAAATGATTATTTCTATTTTTTCACACTCTGCTTTGCAACCCCACTCTCATGTTGTCTTGTCTTCGAAATGATGTGCACTTCCGCCCTTTCAACATTTCCATTTTGACCAAAATAACTGAGATTAAGATTATGTTTTTTTTTCCATATTTGTGCAGCCCTAGTTGTGCATCCATTTTATTTATCTAGTTGAAAATTTTTAGGGGATAATTGTGTGCATGAGTGAGCCAATGACCCATTAACTGACACAATGATTGGAAACTCCCAGCAACAGCATGACAGTCTCAACATTATGTCTGGGAAGTTTGACGCTGCCTATAAAGCAGGCAAGTTAATTGACTTTCCCAAGACAAAAACATTAAATGAAAACAAAACATGCAAGTGCACAAGCTTGTGTAAATGTGACAGACACTTTAATATCCTCCCCTTTTGCTTGATCAATGGGTATGATCATACCTATGTGACTGCCACCTCTCCAACGGATGCCGGATATCAGGAAGCGCGCCGACAGCTTCACAGAAGGTGGGACGACAAGAGGCTGTAAACAAAGCACACACACCAGGAAATTTATCGTCACCTGCATTTGAAGCTTGACAAGTTTGTAACAGTAGCAACAGACGAGAAATACCCATTAAAAACCGACTGCCTATCCTCATCCCTACACAACCCCCTCACCTCTCTACTTACCTGCAGTGAAGACATGTTTACACCTCCATGAATAATCTTTTAGAAATACACACTTTAGTTGTTTCTCTACAATCCTATACTATTTTTCTTACTTTTAATATTTGTAATTTGACATCTTTAATTACAGTTGTAGATCATGAATTATGCCTATATTTCCACATCCCTTTGAAGAAAGGACAGAGTAAAACCATCTGGGTTATACCATCTTATACCATTTTTTGGTACAAACTGTGCTATAAGAATTTCGGGAGGGTTTTTATTTCCAAAACTCCATAAAAAAGTTATTTATATTTGACTGAGCGGAAAAATCTGAAATAAAGTCGTTTTGCTTTGTTCTTTGATGAAGAAGTTAATTTATCCAGTTCCACGCAGCTGACTAACCTGTTCCTTATTTACATTTCATTTTTTGTGACATTTCAAAGGTTTGCTTAAATCTGTTGAAGTTTGCTTAGATGGTAATCTGCGAGATCTTGCTTTTGTATATTTGCCTTCAATTTTAGAACTAAATGCTCAATATTGCACTGTTTCTGCACTCCAAAGATCATCTGTCAATCACAGTGTGACCAATCCTGCCATCTTTCTGGGCTCATTGTGATCCATTAATATGGAGATGTTGTTGAAAATGTGGACGTTAAAAGAAATTCCTAGAAAGGGCTCAACTCATTCTTACAGCTTCTCTGAATGAGGAGAGGCAGCCAGGCATAAAGAGGCAGGGCCAGTCCTGTAAGTGCGGGGTGGCAGGGGAGCACAGATGTGGAGGGTCTACAGGAGGGCCACCCAGATTTATCCACCACTACTGTTTCAATGGAGCATCAAGGGTAAAACTTACACTCATAAACAGTGAACACACACACACTCGCTCTCACACAAAGCCACAATGTTGCCTTAAGTCACAATCTAAATTGGCTCCCAAGGGCATACTGACTACCTTGTTCACCAAAGGCATTGTGTATGTTTTCTGAGTACTTAGCATATGCTGTTGTAACCTGAGATCTCTTCCTCTGTCTCACTCTTACTCTTTTTTTTTTGTCTCCTGTTTGCACACACAGAAACACAAGTACACAAACACACAATGCTACAAGCAGTTGCTGCCTTTTCTCTTTTTATGTATTTCCCATCAGAAGGTTAATTAAATTCAAAATAGTTTGCATCTACCTATTAAACCACGCTGCAACAGCCACTCACCAGACGAACGTCAACAGAGACACAACCACAGGCAGGGTGACAGGGGTGGGGCCGTGTGCTTGGAGGTCTTGCACAAGGAAAAAAAATGTTTAGAAAAAAACTACAAGCAATTCTGCTCAGATAAAAAAGAAATGAAGAATGTCAGGTGTGTTTTTAGACTATTAGATTCTAACAGATGTATGCAATGCACAATAGGCACACCGATTTTCTCTGTCCAATTTAACTTACATGAACATGCTAATGAAATGTCACCTGTGAGACATCTTACATCCATGAGTCGATTTAAAATGGCACAAGGGGGAAGTTTAGCAAAAAATGTAATAATTTCCCCCAAACTTTTTCATTAAGGTTCTCATAATCAAAGTGATAACATTTTGTCTAGATAGGCACCTGCAAAGTCGTTCAGAAGAATATTTACAATACTGGATGAGTTATTCTTCTACCGGGGATAAAAAAAAAAAAACACCAAAAAGCTGAACTTGATTGAATCTGCTACATCACTGATTTGATATAAAGCTCACTGCAGAGTAATAAAAACAGCTAACATTTTAAGACAGTCTAACCTTTCCTGTGTTTACCTTAATAAAGAATGTGTATCTTAACTGGTACAGCAATACACATGAGAGGTGTGGGGCGGGAGGTGGGGGCAATGTGTATAAAGCAGGCAGTGTTTAAGCAGGCGAGCACTAAAGTAATAGGCAAGAGCAGTGAAGTGTTGATTCTACAAAAGATGCGAGGGAAAAATTGCACCTTAGTGCGGGTACACAAGCACACACACGCACACACACACATTCCTTCCCCCACCTCAATATACTCCCACAACACGGCCGGCTGCCTGGCAGCTGAAGTTAACATTTTCAGAGAAAATATTCCTTGCCTCCAATAGTCCGATGTAATTCATTTTCCATCTCTGTTCATTAATCATTGTTAAAATTAGTGATCCATTTCTTCCACTCTGCCATCTGCACTCAGCTTCCTAACAAACATGACACCTCAGCGCATAATAAAAGCTGACAGCTACGAGGAGGCCTTTCCAAATAGCTTTCTGCATATGTGCACCGCCGTGTCTTGATGCCGTTGTCAGACAAAAGTAGGTTGTTTGGCCCACCACTGGCTGGAGACAAATGCTTTTGCGTGAACACAAGCTCACACGAATGTACACTCAATCCTGCATGTCCGTACTCCACAGACTAACGGCCCTGTACATCCATGATTCTTCAGGTATTTCCAATAAGAAAAACTTTATCTGTGTTTAAACGTTCAGCCACATACACAAAGTTGTCTTTTGAATTTCCATCACAAAATTACAGCGCCGTCTAATCTTAAGTGGACTTTTGTGAAATCTTACTAAGGTTATTTGTTGCCACAATTTGTCACGAAATAGGTAAAATGTGGAAAGTGAGAAACCCAGAAAATTCCAAGATATACGAATCATGACAATCGAATCAACAGAAAAGCAGAGGGAACAAGAAGGAGGCTTTAAAACTGTAAATATCCTTCAGTGTTTTGGCTGCAACATCAGCTGAAGCGGCATTGTACTTTTCCATTTGCGTTTGCTTTCACCAGCCATGACATCTGTGTGTATTTGTTGTGATACTTTATATTGGCTCAGCTACACCAAGATCACACTTGACTAGGAGCTAAGTCAGCCAAGGGAGGAAAACAATAGAAGAAGAAAGATTGAGAGAGTATTGAGAGAGTGAGTCACTTAACTAAACCCCTGCTTGATCACCCAGGTCTCATACTGGTGAGGATGAGGGTGATCATCATAATGATCAGAGATTTTAAATTTAGGTGAGTAAAAAGCTTGGAAGACATTCAAAATGCCTGAAAATCATCTTCTTATTTCTTTTATTATAAACACGTATCAGTCAAATGAAGCAAAACGAGACTCTACGTGTGAAAACGTTGCTGCATTTCTTGACTTATTGGGAAGGAAGTAGGTATATCTGAGCTACAAGTAAAATCCTTCCAATGCTCTCATTAATCATGAATGTAACCCAAATGTGAGATTCCCTGCAGAATTTCCTGCATCACTGAACTTTTCTTAAATGAAAATCATTCAGAAAGCCACATTGTGAATGGGAAACCTCGCGCTCAATGCTTACACAAAACACCTTCTGCAAGTATCTCAACACCCTCCCCGAACTGTCCCTTCTCATGTCCACGCACAAACATATGTGCAGAATCTAGAGTATGTACACTTGTACACATTTAAACCTCAACTACCCGGTTTTCTTTACTCTTCTAACTCCCTTCTCTGCACACACATACACACTCAGTGAGCACACACACAGTCAAGATCCCTTGCTGGCAAGGTGTGTGTGTGTCTCTGCCCGAGGCACAGCACATTAATCTATATAATGCCCTCAAAGAGAAGGCTTTTTTCACACCACTAACTGCCAAGGACTATGAGGGGCAGCGGCTGAGCCATGATTCAGCTGTTAGCCCAACTGGCGTCCCCACGTGCACCCCTCACTGCTCCACATCCTACAAAACACACACACACATACACAATATCTGTGTTAATAGTATACATGCACCTCTGTTGGCAACATAAACATGCTAGCTCATCAGACCCCCTCATCAAAATCCTACTTCAATGACAAAAAACACACTGTATAAAATGTTGAAGAGCATTGATGCACAGATCAATACCCTCCGTTCTAATATTGATTATTTTTATGAGATAGTTTCTGATTTAATTAATAGTTTTAGCAATTTTTGATTGAATTGTATAAGGTTAAATAATTATTCACAGCTGTTTGACTATTAAAAGAAATAACACCTGGTTGTCTTTAAAACACTTTGCATTTGATTGTACACAGTATACGATAACTGCTTCAAAAGTTTGAAATCACAATAGATTTTTTTTATTTGACAAAAAAAAAAAAAAAAACACTTGACACTCAAGATAAATAAGCTGTATCACTGAAATTTTATGAATGTTGCCTTTCTAAATGCTGGCATCAGACTTTAAGCTGTAACCTCTTGCTCTTCCTGCCTGATTTTGCATTTATTTTTCATTTGTTGCATAGAGGGCCACAAAACAGACAGCCGAGAGCAATGATTGGAGGACCAGCGCTCAGAGGCAGACGGTGCGCAGAAGAGCTGCTAAATCATCTTGACATTCACCAAGAAGTAGCCACAGTGAAATCTTCTGCTGCTGTTCGTTCTCTCATTGACTAATTTGGTTCTATTTAACCCCTAAACACCCATTGTGCACTCATACGCACACACAAGCAAACGCACGGTGTCATATTAAACTCCTGGTTCTCAGCACATCTAAATTACAGCAGCTTGATGAGAGCGAGAAGGCCAGACCCCTTTGGACTGATTAGCATCATTTAAGAAAGTCTTCCTTTTCTTTCTGCCACCCTCAGTGACCTCTCTCCTTCTTCCCCTACCAGTCTGACACCCACCTCCCAGCTGGCACATGGGTGGCATCCCCATCAGCACAAGTGCTGCCTCTTAAACGTACAACACAAGACATTTATCCATATGTTTGACTTTTGGGGGTTATTTTACTCCAAACTTGTAATTATTTCAAGAAAGTACTTCATCAGTTTTTAAAATGGTCATAAAGACATCAATACTGCCTCAATATATGTAAACGTTCGGTGCCATATGATGCCATTTTTTCCTGCATGTGTAAAGTAAATAAGACAGAGGCTGTTTTATTTGTGAATATTTTCCCCCTTCTAAATTATATAAGCCTTGCACATGGCTTAAAATTTTGTAAAGCTTTTCTCAAAATCCTACTTATGGTTGCCATTCTGTGCCAAAAAGTTCATCTGGCCTGTAAATTTAAGCATGGATTACAAATATTCAAATCATGAGCTTACTGTTCAAATAAACATTTCCAACAGGGAGGGGAAAAGTTGCAAGGCATACACTTTCAGCATAATTCCTTCTCTGGCACCTCCCCTCCTCTTGCTCCAAATAAAACAACCCCCCCCCCAAATTAATAACTAAATAAAATCACAGATGAGAATGAAAGATGTTGGGGGGCAAAAACAAACCCAAAAAGAGAGTTAAAAGTTTTTTCCTTTAACATGCAGCTGGATAAACAGGTTTGATGAAATATGCAATTAATTTAATTGTAACCACCTATGAAATTACAATCAGCTGGGTGGGCCTGGCTGTGGACCCGTGCTCCCTGCCATAGGACAATAGGGCACCTTATTACAGTTTTAAAGAGGGGGGAGACAGGGGGTAAAAATCGGTGGGGAGGCTTAAGCTGGTCAGCTGCTCACCACATGGTAGAAATAATGGGACTGAAGTCACAATCATTTCAGCTTTGCTTTAGCTAATAACTGTATTTCCTTCAGTACAAAGAATATCAGTTCTACTATAATTACTAAAAGCAAAGTCTGATACTGATCTGTCGAAAACACGTGTGTATCGGTTTTTTAAAGCAAAATATACTTAAAGAAGCCCTTCCATTAAAAACAGTTTTTCTGAGGTTTCTGTTGAATATTTTAGCTCCACAGGTGTTCTTACCTTCATAGTGGGTGTGAAAACAGGTCAACAACTTCTCTTTTAGTTTTTCTCTCAAACTACGCAGGTGGCGATAAAACCCGAGTTCTCCCGAGTCTGAACTGTTTCATCACAACTCCTTTGTTCATTAGTATTCATCAACTCCTGCCTTTGAAACCACGCCTAGCATGCTGCTAGCTAAAAGCTGTTAGCATAAGACATAGCAAACAGGAAGACACGACGTCTGATGTTGCCATGTGCAGCGGGGCAGGAAACAGTATACCTTGCTCTCATAGGCTAGTTTGTTAGCCAATCAGAGTCCAGCAAATTTGAATAATGAATATGAAGGAGCTGCTGCCGAAGCCTGACGAAACCAGACGAAATTTAATGCAGACAGATTGAAAGATCTGTTAATAAGTGTTTCCTAATGTTTTTTAGATATAAAATGTTTCATATTACTGGTTAATACTTAAGAAATAACCACAAAGTCCTGAAATTTGTGTGACATGGCCTCTTTAAAGTGAAACTCAGCAATACAGTTAAATGGATTACACTGTCATATCACATTAACTTCCAACATTTGATAAGATCTATCGTGATTTGATTGTGTGATTAAACTTTTCAACGGATATATTGACCTCTTGTTTTCACACTAGCCTGCATTGGCATCATCTGCAGCCTTGCAAAAGGCATCTGTCCCTAATGCAGTCAGCTTTAAATCATGAATGAGGAAAATTATACCATTAGGCTATACAGTCATATTGTTACCAAAGGAAAAAAAAAAAACAAGCCAACATTGATAATAATGAGCAAACCAGTGCGCGGGCCTTTCACACAGACAGCCAGTCTTATTCTAGGGATTAAAATAGACTCTTCTCTGCTACCCGCCCCTGCTCAGCATTAAAGTCTTCCACATTTGCAAAATTGCAAACAGATGCAACTCAAGTACCTGCAAATAATCTGCCAAGACCAATTTCAAAAGGGAGATTTCAGAATATGCGTGAGTCATTAGCGGGAGTATTATTTCAGCAATGAGTACGAGAAGGCCAGCAGTGGATCAACCAACCAGATGGGTTCTGCTTCCTTTTATTCAGGAAGAAAGAAGCCGACATGTTCTTCATCTCCCCACGTCCCCCCCCCCCAAAATGAAGATATATAACCTGTATGAAACAATTACAGCAGAATATTGGAAGTTTCAGATGCAACCAAAGAATGTCAAATTTCTTTTCGAGCTTCTTTAAACAATCTTTTCATCTCCTTCCTAGTGAAGATGCTTCGAGTTGGTGAAGCTTCAAGGGGGGGCTGGCGGGATTTTGATGTAAACGAGAATGCAGACACAAAGATCTGAGACTTTTATTGCTTTGTTTTGTATTAAATATGAAAAAGAATTAACATGAAGATGCCTTAAAAAGGGGCTTGTGGCATATGTAAATTAAATATGTTACAGAGTCATAATTTGCAGCTGCTGCTGTTATTTTTTCAAACAGCTATCTAAAGTTCTTCTGGTGGCACTTTAAAAAGTGAAGTACAACAAAGCATTCACGGATTAAAGACAATTTTAACACCAAGATGTGCAACAAACTTCATTAACTACTCCATCCAGCTGCTGACAAAAAGCCATTCAGCATGCATCTTTAAGCTGTCGTGATGAATAATGTATAATCAAAACACATTTTTTTTGTTTTTCTCGTAGTCGTTCACATCATTGACCGACTCTTAAACCAAATGAAATGTTTATATCAAATGGAATTTGATTAGGTGACTAGTTATTATTTCTTGCAGGGAAGCAGAATAACAATCTAAGGGTCTTAAAAAAAATGATCAAAATCACCAAGCCCTTGAAACAATACACATTCAATCAAATTCTTCATAATTGTAACAGTAGGAAGCATTTTAGGCATTCCACCCACAACAAACAGGCTTTGTTCTCCTGTTATGAGAGGCAGCAAGGGGACACAATCAAATGCGTGAGAAAGTCAGGAACGCAGGATTTCAAGCCGTTCCTTCCTCTGTCTCTTTCTCTCTTTTTACTCAACCCCACCATCACACCCTGATGACCCCCTTTTTTTTCCAGGGTCACACAAAATATTTGCTTCATTTTTTATTGTAGTTGGCAAAAAGAGAGTTTGGTTATTGAGCAGTACAGAACATGTGCCCTCCCTGCTCGCAGATGACAGATGGATTATAAAAACTTCAAAGGCAAGCATTTGGAGCACCAGGGGAGATATGCAAGGTATTTGAACTATCATTCTTTACCCAGGAGACAATGACTGCCTGACATGGTGCATACATCAAGGAATAGTGCAACAGCACAGACATAATCGAACACGCACATGCATGCACACCCCACCATTACTCCTTTGGCATCTCTCTTCCTTCTACCCCCAATGCTTTATATTTAACATCCTGTTTAGAAAAACTTTGAGCCGAGCTCAGAAACATAACAAGTTTGGGAGCTGACGAAAAGGGAGAGAAAAAAAGAAGAGGTGAAGCTAAATTTTATCTTTCTTTTCCGTCTTCCTGATTTTTGTTGTTCTCAGGCTTTCAAATGTAGCATTTATTTTCCCTGATCAGTGAAATAATCAGTTTAGTTCTGTGGGTTTGTTTTTTAAACTGCAGCCCAAGCTGTCCTGCATGTGATGAGGAGAACAGAGTGTGGCGATGCCTGTAATCATCTTATAAGCTTGATTTATGAAAATGCCTATCTGCTTTGCCTTACTTAAGCATGGAGGGAACCTTTAATGATACAAGGACACCGGGAAAGGAGGGAATTAAGAAAAACATAGTTTATAATTTGTGATTTATAAAAAAAACTCCTAACCTGAATGCAAGTATACCTCTCCCCCCCCTCTCTGACACTTCTAAAAGCCACGTTGCCTCCTCAGGATCCAGCCAGTAGTTCAGATGGCGGCTAATCACTGTTGACCTCCCCTGTTGCAGCATTTAACCCTGGCCCCTCCTCTTGACCCTGAAGGAATTAGCAGCCTCACTGTAATACACACATGCAAGCACACACACTCACACTTGAATAAAACTTTAAGTTACGAGCCAGCGGTGTCTTCTTTCTCACTAACAAATGTACAATGATAATGAAACCATATTTGGGTAATGAAGAGTTTATTTCCTATGCAAGATTTCACGAAATTATTTAAAAAAATATGAAAAAAGTTTGAATAAAGCATGAAGTGTTTTAGGGTTGAAGATAACACAGTGATGGACAAGAAATAGATTCAACATAAACTCGAATGTGTCTTCATCTCATCCAGCGGTTTACAACCTCTAGGAAATTTTTCAGTACGAAGAGGACGATCCTTCGTCAACTCACACCCCAATTATTTTATTAATACAATTACAAAAAAACATGTAAAAGCTGCATTTTACAAATTTAGCAGTATATTGTTGTCGCTCATCAGCTACATGACAAAATTGTGTCTGAAAATATAATTTTCAGAGGAAACTCTGGTGTTACTTTGCTAAACACACATGCCACATTGATGAGCCAATAATATCTATTTTGTCTGCAATCTAGACAAAGTGAGCAATTTTTTTTCTACCATCAGATGTGTAAATTTATCAGTAAAGTTTTACGTTACTTTTTGTACAATCTCCAAGCACAGACTAAACGCATCAATGTTATCTCGTGGTTGACGAGCAAACTTCTAACCTTTATAAACCCAAAACGGTAATAGCATGTTTATTTCTGTGTCAAACGTGTTGATAAAAGTTATGTAAAAGTTTTTGCTAAATCTACAGCTTTTTCCTGTGTTACATAGTATCACTTCTGGTGCAGCAGTCGAATGAGAACCAACTAAGAAACTTATGAGTTTACGTTATATGCATAATTTTGGGGGCTACAGAAGCTGTCAAATGTTTTGTACTGGTGGGTTTTTGCACGTGTCTTTGCACATATTGCACAAGTGTTTGTATTTGGATATGATTCCCATTCATAAAAAGCTTTGGAAACATGGTTTCTTCCATTCACTGGTAACTTTATTAACCACGCCAGTTCAATTGATTGGTAATAGAAATAGCAAATCAGCCAATCACATGGCAGCATCTCAACACCTTCAGGCATCTAGATTAAAAACAACTCAATGAAGTTCAAACATGCATGAGAATTGGGAAGAAAGGAACTTTGATTGTGGCATGTGGGCATGTTGAATGTGAAGCTGTACGGTGGTGCAGTAAGTAATACTGTTGCCTTGCAGCAAGAAGGTTCTGGGTTCAAAACTAGGCCGTGACCTTTCAGCATGCTCTCCCAGTGCATGCATGAGGTTTCTCTGGAGGGCTTTGGTTTTCTCCCACAGACCAAACATGAATGAAAGAAAAGGAATGAATGTGTGATGGTTGTTGATATTAGACAGTTCTTAGTGTTACCAAAAACTGCTGGTCTATTGAGACGACTGTCCCACAAATTACAGAGAATATCCAGAAAAGAGAAAATATCTTTTGAGCAATAATAGTGAGCACAATCATGCCTTGTTAATGTTATTGATCCAAGGACACTGAGTAAACTGGTTTGGTATGATAAAAAGGCAACAGTAGCTTACAAAGGCACGTATTATAACCAAAGTATGTGGAGTACCATCTCTGATAGTACAGCATGTCAAATCTGGAAGCAGATTGGCTGCAGCAGCAGGACATTACAAGGGGTGTCACTTTTGTTAGCTAAGAACAGGAAACTGAAGCAATACAAATATTGTCGTTAGAAATCTGACTGTGTTTTTAGCTGCTGGTTGTGGAGTATAAATGCTGAAATAAGTTACAACTAAAAAGTCAAATGAGATTGTCACATCAAGAGCAAAAACATCCGACAGTCGTGCAGCTCAGATTTGATTCCCAAACAAACAAACACACAGATATACACAAGCCCCTCCCCCATGTAGTCACCTTTTCAGTGACCATCAGGATTGTTTGACTAATCCTCGTCAGATCATCTCATCAATGCCTAGGCTGTTTATGTGTAATGGATCTCATCCAACACCCTTTCTTTCCAATGCTCAGTGGCCCCCATTGCCTCAGCTTCCACCATATTTGACCCTATTGTTTTCCAGACCTCTCAAATCCTCACCGTTCTAATGATTCCCACTATCGAGGGTTTTTCTTTTATTTCTCTCTTTGTAAATAATATTGGCTTTCTTCACTCAACGTAATCTGTACATTTGTGTTTTATAAATATTTAATGAAATGAATGTTCTATAGGTCTATATAATATTTAGATTCCTTCTAGAATTTTGTAAAATTACATATACTCTCTTTCTTAAAAGGCATTAGCCAAAATGCCCCGAAAGACTTTTCCTGTTCCCCGAAAAAGACTTTGAAGATTATTGCCAAACATTTCGTGACAAACCTGTCACAAAACTCAACCTTGTTTGTCTCTCTACCATTTCCATCCTTCTTCACTCCTTTCTTCCTCATCTTTTCCCTCCTCGAAGCCTCGCAGCATGTGTAAGCAGAAGTGCACGTGCTCCCTTCGCCCTCATTACGAGCTAACTATGCTGTTTGATTAAAAGCATGTACAGAGAGGAAGAGAGAGAGAGAGGGAGAGGAGGAAGAGGTGGGGGAAGAGAGGAACAGGCCGAACCTCCATAATTAAGATCACTTCACAGATTACCTCCGGCAACAAAAGCGCGGCAAGCGGCCGCCTGCAGTCTCAGAAATTGGATGAAAAAGGGGTGTTGAGTAGGAGACTGACCTCTGCTGGGCTCCACATGAACACAAGTAATAAACCCCATCCCCACCCCCACCACCACACACGCACATACATACACACACACACAAATGTATAGAAAGACATAAACTTTACAGCAAATGTAATCCTCTAAGACTTTTCCATGTATTTTACTGAAATTATTGAAAACGTTCTTGGATTTTTTGTAAAAACACGCGTGTTTTCAGACACTAACATAACTTCTTTCAGATTGGAGTCTCTTGATGCTTCTCGATGAGAGTGTTAGCTGGTTTTAAAACGTTGTAAAATTCATATTAAGAAGCTGAAGCTTTCTTTGAGAACATGGGGGGGGGGCTCCCATTTTGTCAACGTGCAGCTTCTCATTAATAAAGACCACGGAAATCCGAGGAGCTTGTATGGAAGGCAACTGGATTCCTTTCTGTAATCACAAACCAACCAAACGGTGGTTCTGACTCAAGAGGCAGAGCTCTAAGTTGTTGGTTCAATTCTTGACCCATGTCATTTAAAGAGGCCATTTCACACACGTTTCATGACTTTGTGGTTATTTCTGAAGTATTAACCTATAATATGAAACTATTTATAAAGGTTAGGAAACACTGATTTACAGACCTTTATATCTGACGGCTTGAAAATTTGTCCCGGTTCGGCTAGAACTCTTTAATATTCATAATGCAAATTTGCTGGACTCAGATTGGCTAACAAACTAGCCTATGAGAGCAAGGCTTCCTGTTTCCTGCCCTGCTGCACAACAGCGCACTGAGTCTCTTCTGGTTGATACGTGTTTATGCTAACAGCTTTTAGCCAGCAGCGTGCTAGATGTGGTTTCAACTGCAGGAGCTGATGAATACTAACGAACAAAGTATTTGTGACGAAACAAATACCGGCCGTTCTAACTCGGGTTTTATCGCCACCTGCGTAGTTTGAGAGATTAAAACTGAAAGAGAAGTTGTTGACCTGTTTTCACACCCATTATGAAGGTAAAAACACCTGTGGAGCTAAAATATTCAACAGAAACCTCAGAAAAAACGTTTTTAATGGAAGGGCCTCTATAAATATACAACTACTTCAGTTTGAATATGGGTATTTTCATTTAAAAGAAAATTCATTTTGACCAGGTTGTTTAATTATAAATCTCATACTACATACTGATCATAGGATCTTTGTACCCACCGACCTACTGCTAAAACCCTATGAGATGTTTTTGCTCTACTTCTGTTCTTTTTACTTTTGTTCAAACATTGTTCACCATCTGTCACAGTCTTCTCTTTCAACGCAACCTCCTGCCCTGCAAACCAATTCTGATCTCTGGCAAAAACAGTTGGAGTCCATTTACTCTAATCACAAAGATCTAGCAAAAGTGCCTCAAAATCATCTGGGGCTGATCGACAATAAGAGAGACAGAGGTTGCAAGAGAAATAGAGAGAAGTAAACCAAACCTGAAATTCAGATTTGTAGAGCAAACCTCTCTATCGTTAATCTAAAGTAGTGCTGTCAGGAAATTGTCCTGTTGGTGGGAGGGCATGATGAGAGCTGCATGAGGGAATGTGAGTTGTAGTTCTTTCTGTGGCACAGAAAATTCTGGCTCAGTTGGTTAAAGGCAGGATGAGGAGAGTACGCAAACAGCCTGATAGTAACAACAAAAACTTTAAACAATACAAAGCAGCTACATCACTGGACCCGAAAATTTGTTTTTTAAACAATAACAGGAACCGCATCATTAAAAAAACAGTTTATCCAAAACTTAAAGTAGTGAACATGAACTACTGAGTTGAGCCTCAGCTAATGGATTGGAGACTAGAGGAGGACATTCTGCAAGGGGGGTTCTGTCTCATGATACCTGAACCAGCTTGAGTCCAACAATGGATTAGTGGATGAACATTTTAAAAAAGAATGGAGTACCGTAATTGACTGAAGAACAGTAGAGGTTCTTAGGTCTGTGTACAGCCAATTGAGAGGTGCACAATGCAATGAATGCTTCTTCTCAAAGAGAAGACACCCAAGTCTGAATAAAAGGATGAGGCTCTGAAGCCCTGGTGACGTCTGCTTTGGTCACCTGAATGATGTATTCAACTCAAGCTGATGATGAAGATGGCCTGATCTGAGACAACGTATAACCTGTTCAATTCGGTTGAAATGGTCTTTGTTTCCAAAACTGTAGAGGAACACTGAAGTGTTGATGGAATGCAGAGATTTTGGCTGCTTTGAGGACTAAGACATCCAGATTTGTGGGACAAATGATGGTAAAGTCATCATCAGTGTCTGTGTATAGCAACAAAAGCCTGAAGATGAAATGACATGATGATGCTTGGAATGCTGAGCCTTGAGAAGACGAGGTATTGGACTACGAAGCAGCATTGAAGCATGCGTAGATGCATGGACCCACCACCTGCAGGATCTACGATAAGTGAATTGGACAACAGTCAGAGGTGGAGACTAGGGTGGTCACTTCACTGATGGGAACGAGCATGAGTTAGATTTAGAGGTTGAGAGATATTTGGAATCATCTCAACCCACAAAAAAATAAAAAAACTCTTATCTCTGGACTTTTGGGCCATTTTCACAAAAATCACAGAAATACAATGTGTCTTCATGAAAGGTATTTGGTAGACTTCCATCTATCTCCACATAACCACATTTTTAAATGTATTTTACTTCTTCACAATATATAGGTAATATACAGCTTTTAGAATTTAATCTCAACATCTTTTCTTTGTTGGATTAAATGAGTGTTTGGGTTAAGACTGGCAGGAAGATCAGGTGAGTAGAAATAACAACACTCACATTGTTGTCACAAATTAACCAGTACACCTTGATTTTATACAAAGGAGCTATAAAAAAATCATGTTTAAACATCAAAAGTTTAAGAACACAAACCTCTGAATATTTAATCACCGCACTTACTGCAAGTCAAACGAGAGCAAAATGATCAATCACAACATTTACAACCAGTCATATCTGCCTCCAACGTGTTTAAAATTGTTTGAACAGTACAAGAACTGAGACTACCAAGCACAACAAAGAAAAAAAGGCAGTTTTGAAGTGAAGAAAATAACTGAAGCTCATAATCAGAAATAATAGTGGTAGCAAAAAAGACACAAAACAAAGAGGAAGATGAGTTTGGGTGGTGGGAGATGGTGGGGGTGAAAAGAGAAGATGATGAGGTGAGCCATTTGAAAATATAAATGAAAAATGTGATTTGAGAAAACTGCAAGAGATCTATTAAGATTTCTTTTACAGCAGAGGTGGGAGCACGTCTTATGACTAAAGAGAGGTATTGAAGGAAAGAGCCCGTCGCCGAGGGAATTCTCCCACATCACAGAGTTCACTTTTCAAATTCAACCCCAGCAATAACACAGATAAATAATAGATAAATAGTACTGAGAATCCTCTTTAAACAAGACTTTTTAAAGTAGTTCATGAAAAACTGACAGCTCCTGGAGAGCAAAAACACAGACACACACGCGCACACGTGTGCACTTACATGCAGGTAATCTGTGTTTACCTAAGTAAAACACCAGGTGGGATCAATGTGCGCTTGTGTAAATGACTGCATAGACAGAGAAAGGAAACACAAGAAAAGGAATTATACATCAAATAGTTTAGATGAATTTCATGTGTTTAACGTTTGTGGACAGATCGGCTCAGATCAGTAGCTGTCAAGCTTTTTCGTCATGCTGAAAAAGGTTCATGTCCTACCAACCAACCCCTATCTTATTTTGTTGAAACATCAGTCCTAATTCCACAAGTATTCACAATTATGACATTAAAATTGATGAAAACAGCAACACCTATTAGTTGTCAGCTCACTTGTGTTGTACTAGCCAATAGCGGGAGCAAAAATCGCAATTGTGCTCTGTTGTGAAATAATCTTGAAAATGTTCCCACTTTTATTTTTCTTATAAATGGTCAAAGCAGCGAGTGACTTTGAGGTCTTTTTCTGTTAGTGAACACAGACTGCAGCGCTCTGAAGCCTCGTCTCAGACTTCAGCTAATAGCAACAATAAATCTAAGTTAGCATGCAAAACCTTATCAAAAGCAACATCAAACTGGAATTATTTGGCTTACTTCCAAGTATTTTGGGACTGTAACAAGTCCAACTTTAGGATTCTGTGTTGCTCCTATGTTTAATTACTGTATGTTACTTTGAGATATTTAGGATCTGCTAACAACACTTGGGAGTAAACACTCCCTGATCTTCACTGCGATTCTCTGACAGAGGCTTCGTGATGAATTACAGTATTGTCGTCTTGTAAAATAAAAAGCATTAAGGGAGAGGTTGTTTTATTTTTAAAAAAATATGAGCGAAAATAAACAAATAGAAATATATTTACCCATTTTCATTAATTTCTTTTTTTATTTCACAGTAGCAACCTTTACTCTCACAGCAGTTATGCCTCGGAAATGTGGTTGAGGCAGCGTCAGGCGCGTACAGAAGGCAGTGTGTTTAATGTCTGGAAGGCTCCTTTGCTTTTTAGGTTTACTTATTTACTTTTGCATAAATGGAAAACAGTAATGTGGTATTAAAGGGCTTCTCTAGGGGAACGCTGTGTGTTTTTAAATGCAGTCTCTCTCTCTCTTTTTTTTTAAATGCTCCCTTGCTTTGCTGCATTAAGGCAGGAGTTGATGATTAATGCAGAGCAGATCTAATTTTTCTTGATTAATATTAGTAATAAATTAGAAAAATAATGCCAGACATTAGATGAAAACTGGTGCTCCAGCTTGAAAACACACACACACAAACACACATTCTCTCTTGCTCAAAATCATCAGATACAAAATGAACATACAGGCTAAAATGAGCAGCAAATAATCACGAAATTCCCAACAGAAAAAGAGAAAATGTAAAATGACTACTTTGATCAAGCAGAGCCCAGGAATCTTTCACATGAGCCACAGCTGTAGCACCACTACTGTCACATGAAATAGAAACCTAAACCTTTCACAGCTTTCTATTGAGTCTTTAATTCAGCCTGATGTGACATTAAAACCCTTCGGTTGACTTCCAGTGGTTGTGACAAATGTACCAGCGCTTAATGGAGGTGTGCAGACAGGCCGGCATTTCAGTGACTTTTATCAAAGTGAATTTATCAATTCAGGCTCCCAAGATCTGTGGCAGCAGCTTGTTCGGAAGGAAGCCCACAGATTTTCTTAAGCAAATCATCCCTCCTTCCTGCTCTGTCTCTCTTTCTGCTCCCCTAGAACGGTTGTTTCCCCTTTTGCCCTGTCATCACTCAGAATCTACTCTTCCATGTGATAATATTTAGAGTGATAGGACTGTTTTCTTGGATTTTTAATAACCATTTTCAAATTGTATGAATTACATTTTACTTGGATACAGCAGAGTTGCTCATTTTGTTTCTCAACATCTTAATGTCAGTGAAACTAACTGCATAGGTTTACAGAGTTTAATGCTGTTTGGCTACAAAACAGTATCAATTACCTTGTAATTAAGCTGCCATTTAGAAAATATGGTAAAAAAATCTTCCCTATGAAGTGTTCATCAATAAATGTATCCTATTAAAGGAACCGTCTTAAAATCCATCACCATTCAAAGACAAAGATGTTGTACCAGTAAGTAAAAAAAAACAACATTTTTTTGTTAATACTGAATTTTAAATAGACTGGCAGATGGCAGAGTTTTAATGAGAAAAGAGACGTAGAAATAAAAAGCTGAGGACAAGAAGGAAAAATGAGGGTAAAGAAAGACACAAAGATGGTGGAAAGATGACAAAGGGTGTAGCAGAGCGGCAGAAAAAGAGTGAAACAGTGTGGTACTGAGATTGATAAGAAGCTTTTGAAGGGCCCTCTCAGATGCTGGGATTGCTCCGTTGTGCGCGATCAGAGCATCAGGGATACTTGAACCATACCCACCTTTCCTGCACCTATCTGTAGAAATTGTGCCCTGCAAACCACCTGTAAACCACTCAGACACATGATCCACTCCCACAGATGTGAAGTAGAAACACACACACACACAAAGACCCACAAAGGAAGAAATCCTTGCTTGCAGACATCTGAATGTACAAACACGCTTCAGCGCACCATCATCATTTGGTTGTTTTTTAACATAAGCACTCAATTAACAACTGACTGTCCTACTTTGGAGTGAAGGGGTACTCATTGCCGAACAAGAGAGCTTACCAAACAGTCTATTATGTCACGCTGATTAAAATGAGAAGGGTTCTTTTTATTTATTTATTTTCTGTCACAGGCACATTTAAGCAACAGATAGTCCAACAAGAAATAAAAAGGTAAAGATTTAAACCACCGACGCCGTTACGCACTGCTAGGAAAAAGATAAATACAAAAACAGCCCACCATAGGTTGAAATTTGGGGTTGAACACACACCCACTCCTTAAAAAAATGCAGAATTAAACAAACAAGGCTGCTTGATCATTCTTTGTAAAAATATTTGCAGAGGAGGAATTCCGCCAGGCAGGCGTGGATTCGGCTCTCCTACAAAAGAGCCATCTTTCCTGAGTAACAAGTTGGTGCGATGAGTGTCGACAGAAGAGGAGCCGAAATCCCCCCCGGCCAAGAGAATATCCCGCTATTGTAGTCTTAACCCGCGAGACCTGGCTGGGAATGTACAGCTTTCACAGTCACTTCTCATCCTATTTGTAGCACTGCCACTGATGTGCGAGCGCCTGAGACCGAGCAGGTCACTTTTTCTTCCCTTTTCGTGTCGCTCTGTCTCTCTCCTGCTTCCTATCGGCACCACGTTCCCCCCCTCTTTTTTTAATACCGTTTCAAAAACAATGAACATAAATAAACAATAAACATTTGCGAGAACATCCATCTATATATAACATCAAACCATCAACCTATCACACTTTTTTTTTTTTTTTTCCATCTTTCTTTTTGTATTTTATTTTATTTTATTCCACCAGGCAAGTTTCATAAAAGATTCAATTATGCAAATCAGGTGCCGGAGACGCAGTTGAATGTGTTCTACAATAGTGTGCGGCAATCGTTCAACACAATATACGGCATCAGGGGCCAGAATTACAAGTGCAAGAGAACTGGAAATGCCCCCGTCCTTTAGTGAAAACCTCTTGATCATAATTAAAGGTGCATCAGTTCTCTCCATCCTTCTCACCCACTCCTCCATCTCTTCCTCTCTGCTCTCCCTCTTTTAGCCCCCCCCCCCTCCATATTGTGCTATTTTGACATGCTCATTAGCTGAGGTCTGGAAGTTTACAGAGGTCACATCCAAAACGCAGCGTAGCTAAAGAGCAGACATGACACAAGCCTTGCAGTTGGTGAAGGTATACGAAGTGGGTAATAAACATAACCTGCCTCACTCACACGTGCACACATGCACACACACACTAGTCTAACCTTCCATCTCATGAAGGCTGAAGGTATTTACCACTGTCTTAGCAGAGCACGGCTGAATGCTAAGCAGTAACAATTCTCTGCTTCAGGACCTCTGATTGATGTGTGCTTGCCGGTTTGTGTTAAGCTGTTGTCTGTGGAAATGACACGGCTAAAAACACAGAGCAGTTCGACAGATCAAAAGGAAAAACAGTCCTGACATCGTACGGTGCATCCTTAAATCTAAAATCCCCCAAAACTTCCAAGGAAACAAACTCAATTCAAACTTAACACAAAGTAAACAATAAGGAAGTTCAGTGTCGAGCTTAAAAAAGAGGAACATCACAGGCTGTGAAGGGAATTTGTTTCCCTTTTATTTATTTTTAAATAAATTTTAATAACAGGAGAGTAAAAAGGCAAGGACTGAGGACCACTACAAACTCACTTGTGCACCCGCCTCCAGGCGTGCACATTCTGGGGAATTCTTACACTGGAAGAAAACGATTTAGCTAGAAGATCAGTGATCGTCTCTCCCTCACAGACCAACTCCGACTTCCTTCTCTTCCTCTCCTACCATCCAGACCTGACCGTCCCCTCCACCCCCACGGCTGCCCAGACAGGCAGACGCTCCTTATGATGGCACCCTGGCATGAGAGGACAGAGTCAAGCCTATCTGTCAACGCCTCATCTGCCCCACACTCTTTATTCTTAGATCAAACTGACATCTGTGATTATCCTCCACTCCACCAGCGTCCCATCTCCACTGCTCCCCTGATCTAGAGCCCCCCTACACACACTCACACACACCAACTTCTTATCACTCTCTTAGAGCAAAGAACGCGCACTCTGTCTTAAAGAGTGAAGGAAGTGCACTGCACTACAGAGACGTAAAAAATCCTTCCAGTTAAAACATTCTGAGATAATTTTATATGATTTAATTTAAATCGACAGGGTATTCTGAGTAAATGACGTCCTCTTATTTCAAACTGTCTTAAACGTTCAGACGTTTTTTTTTGTTTTGTCGCAGGTGAAACTGTTTTTCTTGAATTTTACTGAAAGTTTTCTCACATGTTCTTCTTGTTAAAATGAAAACGTGATTAAGAAATGACTTGCCAGACTTTCAGACGTTTTGGGTCCGTCAACAATATTTAATCATCACAAATGTATCAAACCAAATAAAAGGGCATCAATTTAAGAACGTCTACCTAAAAACTTCACTAATATCCCTGTTGAATTATTAGCACACTGGAATTAATTGATATTATTTAAATAATATACACACATTAGGAAACTAGTTTAATTTTAGGAAGATTTTAACGTTTTCAGTCTGACTTTATATCCCGACTATAACTGCATGGATGCTTTTTATTATTAGCCTCAAATAACAACTGCATATCCAACCTGCTAACATCTTCCCCTCCCTGTATGAACTCTGTAGGTCAAGGAGCTACAAGGATCACCACAGCCTGATGCCTGTTTTTCATAGTCCCCTCAACACCCTCCACCCCCACTTCGCTGAGCACACATGCACAGTGCCACCTTGATCTGCTGGCAGTGTGAAGAAGACATGGTGAACACAAAACAGAGTGGAAACTGCAAAAAAAAAATGCAGCGAGTATCTATCCACAGCCTTCACCCAGCAGGTAACAAAAAAGAGGAGGGGGTGAGGGGGCCTGCTTTCACAATGACTGCACATATCAATTAATGGCTGGCTGATGAGCAGAGCTGGCCCAAGCTTGCCTGCCTACCACTGCCTCCTCCCAGTGGACGGTGAATCCTGGCCCTGCAACCTGTACAGCTGGAGCCCCTTCCACATAATTACATGAGATGGGGGATCAAGAAGCCACAGTATGGCTGCAGCTCGGACTGTAGACCCTTACATAGGCATATATCACAGGACGCATAAGACTTTCAATTTTAACTCGTGCATTAAATTGTATCTGCATGTTGTCTGAGCTGCAAGATTGTGCAATGTGTGATTTAATTCACAGTATTTTTGCAGCGGGGTGTCTGCATATGTGCTGGCTGCTTTATTCCTGTGTGTGCGTGTGCTTTTTAATCACTGTTTAGCCTCTTTTTTTTTTTTCAAAAAATCAGATTGCGTTCACGTCAACATGCAAATAATTCACCGTGTGTCAGGCTGACAACACAGTGGCTTCAGCTGAGTGGGCCTCCTGACTGACAGCCTGGTGAAAGGAGGACTGATTTGATGGCATCCTCTGCATGCCATCTTCTCTGTCTCTCTCTTTTCTCTCGTTTGCAGCTGAGAGATGTGTTTCAGCGCAGTCAGTCACAGCCTGTGGCCCCCTCCTGCCCTACCCCTGGCAGCACCGACTGAGGGCACAGGTGGGAGAACAGCTAACACAGGATCGACGGCAGCAACCACAGACTGTCTCCCAGGAGCAGATTTCGAGCTCCGTCAGTCAGAAAGTTGCGGCAGAAAAATACCAATTTCCTTGTATTGTTGCATGAGAGAAATTGTATTGCAAAAAAATCTTGCACTGGCGGCAAATTATTTTATCCACAAACAAGAATTTTATTTGATTCTGCATTTAATAAATAATGTTATAATTTAAATAAATATATATATTTCTAAAATAACTAATTACATTATTACTGTCATGCTTAATGCAAATATTTACAGGCATTCCTTATAAATATAAGCCTAAATATTGGAAGGTGTGTTCCACTCAGACTCTGACATATTCATGTCAAAGAAATATGAAACAAGGCTGTTTCCCTAACCGTATTCCCCAATATTATACCCGAAAAGAATGACAAGGTTTTAACTTGTATCGTGCAGTATCGTACAGCAAAAGGGCAGAATGGTCTGTGAAGCAGCCTGCACTGTCATCCATTTGATATTTATTCCCAATAAAGGACTGAAAGGAGCTGACAAAAGGGGTTTACGCCCAGACACTATTTCAGACACAATATCCGCCCTGTGCATACCATTACACAATGACAGCATCTCAGCCCCTACAGTCCATCTATTTATTCATTTTCTTAGCACAATGAAACTGAGGAAGAAGCAACTTTTTTTTTTCTTTCTCTCTCTCTCTGGGATTGGGGTAAGAGGGGGGGACTAAGGACAACTTGAGGACAGGTTAAGGAAACAGTGGGAGACAACGTGACACACATTGTTTAGGTATTTTAAGAGAGTTGGTATGTGTCTTTACAGAGCTGGTAACTGCTGGATGTAGATGGATATCCCGGGATCAGATCACTCAGGGGTCAACATAACTTCCAAGAAAAGAAAGTAACTCCCCACCCAAGACGCACGGTGAGACAAGGGCTTTAAATGGGATTACAAGGCTGGAACATCCCTGGTGCCACATGTAATTGAATTAATTTCTTTATTTATTAATTCAGTATTGTCCATTCATATAGGCACTAGATACGAGAAGCTTGATGTTCGATCAGAGGAATTTAGCGCTCACGAAAACATCCTGCGGGATATTAAAAATATATAAAAACTATAAAGACTTCTCTCGAGATGCTCCGTGATAGTTGATAGACTGGATAAGCTGAATACTGTGGCAGGACACAGATCTGACCTTTTCTATATATTAGAACAATCCCACCCTGTGAGCCCCAGTGATTTATATTTACACATTAACAGATGTCCGCGACAATCCCGCTGCCTTTTAGAGAGCCGCTCGAACTTTTCTTCGGAACAAAACAACTTCTAACTCTGTCCACGCAGCTGAAAAAAAGTCACCCAGCTTCCAAATAAGAGGCTCGAATTCACCGTTTTGTGCACGTACGACATTTACCCTCTAAGTCTGAATGCCATCAAAACATATCGTCAAAGCATAAATACGGTGCATGGCTGCTTATTCTGACGAGAGGTCGATCGGTGCACAAAATGGCAGGTCTCACCGGCTCTTCTTCCATCTCACAAGTTTTGACACGTGGATGCAAACTCTGTGGTAAACTTAACAGCGTGTCCGGTTCTGTTCATCCCCGGTGCTGCTTCGGATTAAAGAAAAGAAAAGTTTTCTGAGCACTCGGGATCCTGGTCGCACTTCTGTGAAAGTCTCACACTGAGTTACTGATCCGTAATGCGCCAAGGTTGCAAAGCCGTGCGCCCGAACGCGCTTTACGCGCACGCAGTGTCAAATTAAATGAAACAGAATAAAATAAAACAAAACAAAACGACTGACTTACAAAAAGGCTCGTTTATGTTACATTGGGTATACAAGCACGCAGTGACTTGCAAGGTGTCGAGCACGGCAGCCCGAATAACAGCCCAGCTGCTATTTTGTCGTCGCTTTTTTACGACCACTCGCCACGGATAATTGCACCGTTATTTTCTAATCATGATTTGGGGAGACATCGGGGATTCCCGCTGCAGCGCTCCCCACACAAACAGTACGATCCATTCCAAAAACTGATCTCCCAGTGAGCGGTACTCAGAAACCCCCCAGTTAAAATCCCACTTGCGTAGCGATCCCTACTGTAAGCTCCACACTTCTTACCTTTTAAATTTTTGAGATGCGCCGGCTAACTCCTGTGCGTAAACGATGCGTCGAGAGAAAGAGTGTTCGCTGAATAACGAGGCATGTCCAAACAATTTGACGGGATCATATTCTTGTCGGATGACGGGGGTGTTGAAAAGTGCGCTTAGGACCTGTTAAAGACTCTCCAGTCCTCGGTTCTCTGCTCCCGGCGCTTACTCCGAGTTTGACATTAAAAATGAATTTATTACTTGTCTCCCTCTTTCTGTCCCCCTGCCTGCTGAGATTAAACGTTTGCATTGATGCCGATCGCCGGACATCAGCGTGTTCTCGTCATCTTTCAGCTTGGACTCCCCCTATCTGGTAGGTGAAACGCGTTGTACCGCTAAAGAGGCACTCCATTGTAGAGAGCTGAGCCGACTGGTCTTGTGGTATTCGCCGTTGACGGGGATGAAAAGCAGCTGATGAGCCCAGCGGTGAACAGAGCCCCGTTGAAAGAAATAATCCCCCCTCCCGGTTCTCACATTCCCCCAGATATCGGTACAAGAGAAATAAAACAAATTTCAAACATCTTAGTTTGTTTTTTATCTTGAACTGTCCAGGAACAGTCTTTTATTTCAGTAAAAGCTGCCCTCTGCTCTGAGCCATTCCGACCCAGCCAGCAGAGACTCGGAGCGTTGAGAATCGGCTGGGATAACGTTCCTCTCTGTAAAGACACCCGGGTCAACAAAATGACTCCAAAAAGTGGAAATTCTTACCTGTCAGGACAACTGTTGGCGATTGTTTCTCCTCTTCTCCCCCTCGCCTTAGAAACTCCTGGATAAATGAGTGTTTCCTCCTCTGCGTCCCGAGCGTCAGTCACCGCTTAAGAGAAGTAATGAGTGATAAAAATGACGCTCATCTATCTGCACTGTAACCTTGTGGCGTATTTAATGTAAATAAGCCTCGTTGTGCTGCCAGTCCCCATGCATACAAACACAGGGACCGCTCCCCTGGGACTCGCTTTTACCTTTTTTTTTCTCTCCTTTGCCTCAGTGTTTTAAAGGATTTATTTTCTGATGCCCGAAAGCGCAATGGATTCTAAACATAATTATTAAAAACGTATGAATAATGCGACCACTCTAGTTCGAGGAGGAATGAATTTCTGCGCAGGTTTTCGAGGTTTTTACAACTACTTTTTTCTGTCTGCGAGAAAAAGCTACGACTACATCAGGAACTTAGAAGTTGGCAGAACTTTTTGGAAGCGATGAATAAAAGCACATGACAGAAAGTCTTCCAGCACAGGCCGAACTGTTTCTTGCAACTAAAACCTGCCTTGCACGATGGTTTTTGATATATTATGCTTCTATAGAGGGGGTTGGAAGAGACTGAATAATGCAATTATAGATTCAGTGTCCCAGCGCTGACAAAAGACAGGGCTTCAATAGAGGCTTTGTTGGGGGATTATATAATGATTATGGGGTAATTATGGGAACGGTTTGGTAATAATAATAAAGGGGGAAAGTATCAAGCGCTCTCTAGAACGGACAGCTTGTTTTCTATAATGTAAGTGCAGTGGTAAGTGGAGGAGTGTGACAGACAGGCAGACAGTGCTGCTGACAGCTAGTGGCGGGATGCATCCTCGATTATTCAAAATGTCGAAGCAAGAGACATATTTAATGTCCCTTACTGAATATCAAAGGTCCACAGAACCGGACATGGGCCCACAATGGAATATCACAGGGTCGCATTCATACCCCCCCCCCCCCACCATTCCCGACTCCTCCACCAACAAGCCATATCAAACAAACACTCACACATCCATGCACGTCGTCACGCGCGCTCGCTCCCATGCCTTAATGTGTCAGAGAGGCAGAGACGTGTGGACGGTCAGTCTGACGGAGAGCGCGCGACTCTCCATCTGTGCGTGAGAATAATCCGCATCCGCGCCGCATGTTCCCGCCATTATTACATTAATTGCATTTGGGAATTAACCGAAACCTGTTAAAAAAAAAAAAAAACTTTTTCATCCCCCCCAAAAAATAAATAAATACAAAGACGACAAAAACACACCGCACACCAAAACAAACAAACAAACAAACAATGATACACAGACTATTTCCACACACGTGATTATTATGCCTTAATTATCAATTAAATAAAAAGCTTTTTTTTCTGGATAATAATGCATTTTCTAACTGGCGATCTGTCCGCGCACATGTTGCCTCAGGCTTTCATACATATCCTAAATAACTCCTTTCTTCTCTTCCGCAAGCAAAACGGGTCTTCACTTTGAAAATACCTTCATTATGCATTACAAAATGATATTCTCATGATATTTCTTTAAATTGTTGCATAGAGTTCAATTCAATGAATATGTATCTTTTCCTCTTTTTCATTTTTAGAGCATTTTACAACATTAAATAATAATAAAAAGAAAATCCTCAGAAATTAGCATAACTATTCCCCCATCAATAATATGGCTATCTCTATGGGAGTGATAGCAGCAAGCAGTAGGGGTGTTTCTTTCGCCGATTTGCCATGGATCAACAGCGCGTCATCAGCTCCTTTTGAACTTGTTAGAGCAAGTCAAGTGATTCTTTATCGTCTGACAGGCCTGACAATCCATCGGCGATGGGAAAGCAGGTCAAAAGGATGTTGCCATATGGACTTAAGCATGCAAATTTCCAACAATGCATAGCGCTGACTGTTGTCCTCTCGCAGGGTCACAGCCACATACAGTGTGTTTAAGTGGGCGCGCAGAACTGTTTTTGCCAGGTGTGTTGCACAGGCTGACACGGATCTTATGTGCTTGAATGAACTGTGCGAACTTAACATTGCAGTTTAAGCCAGAGAAGAATGTGGGTCATTAGATGATGAAAGACATATCATTTATTTTATTAAAAAAAAAGATAAATTCTTTAATTACATAAGGAAGTTGGTGAATGACCAGTGTTAGTGTTACAATGATAATGTAAACTATTTCCCCAGCATGTGTTTAGGGAAATTAATCTGCATTTTGCAAGTAAATGTAACTGTTATATGATGTGGTAACACAAGAACATAGTTTGTGTATCTTGAGCTGCATTTTGCACATGAAACACACTGATGTGAAACTTATTTTAGATTACTCACTTTAAAACATCTTGCAACAATAAGCCCTGAACATTTTCTGTTTCCTTCTGTTTATAAATTATTAGTGACTAAAATATCTTTCAATTTTTGAATTATTACAGTGCAAAAAAACAAAAACAATCATAATAAAAAACAATAAGAATCTGTCCACTTTGGAATCATTGTTTGATTTTCAGTATATTAAATAGTTTGGTTTTAAAAGAATGGTGATTGGTAAGCAAACATGGAAGACAATGAGAAAATTTGTTCCTGCTTCTCTGAACAGCTCAGCCTAATTTTAGTGTGTGTGTGTGCATGCATACGCATGTGTGTTTGTGTTAAAGGGATAAGAGGAAAAGTGGGTATTGGCCAGCGGTCTTGGGAGGGTCATTGCTGCCTTATTACTGCCATGTTAGTGATGAGCAGCTGAAGATGGCTCCGCTTGCTGCCCCTCTACTTGGGAGTCATCCAAGACAGAGGTCTCCAAAAACAGATCGGCCACTGTTCACTTCTCAGATAGATTAAGATGTTATTCTACCACTCTGACTCCCTCAATTTGACTCTGTCTCTTTTTATCTGTTAACCACATGAACAACATGCCTTCCCGTATTTTAACTTTTGTCAAAGTCCTTGATGAAAACAGCAATTTAAGTGAATGAGGAACAGTCAAATGACGTTGTTTGGATGAGTATAGACATGCAGTAAGCGTACAGAGTGTCTCTGTAACTTTATAATGATGAATCTTTACAGCCAGATATTTTACCTACTTTATATTTAAAGCAAACAGCCATTACATTGACTTCCTCCAAAGAAAAAAAAGAAGCGTTTCTGTACTTTGAATTGAGTTCCCAAAGTCTAATTTGTAGCAACCCTTTGATGAACTAATGTTTTCAGTCTATCCTTCTATAATTAAAGGCAGTGAGTGCAATTTTAAACAATCTGAAGCTCTGAACTCTCTGCGACTGTAAACTTTAAAAATTAAACTTTAGAATTTGTATTAATTACACTTTCAAGTTCTGACAGGACATTAAATAACAGCCAGGAGCGCTGGCTATGGAAAATGTTTAACACACCAGATTCATTTCCACTGTAGTTGTCTCCTCTGCTGGTAACATCAATTTGTCATGTGAGGCATTCACATTTTCAACAACTACACACTAAACACACACTACTGTCTCAGGCTCTCCCCTGATGACTGAGGTCAATGAGTGTGCATGTTTGTCAGCTCTGATCGTTAATGAAACGCTCACACAAATACAGCACGGGCAAATATTTAGAGGACAGGCAGGAGATTTCATCACAGAAAAATCTGTGATTCTTTAGGGAGCGCTGGATTTCTTTATTTGCCAGGAAAAAGCGTACACTCAAGATCAAACTTGTCTCGGCTTGATGAATGTGGAGGGACAGGAAACATTCTGCCTTTGACCAATAACCAGTGTGATTTTAATTTAAATCACATGAATCAAAGTCTGCCCAGAGCAGACGTAAAATATATTTAAATGAAAACATCTGACTCTAATTGGTTAAGAACAATCATCTTCATAGTAGGTCTAGAATAACCTTGTTTTGAAACTGATTTGATATGTTTTCGTGTAATTTTACCCAGCTCTATTTTGTGCTGGTCATATTATATTTAAATCACAGCATCCAGGAAGTTAACATTTAAATACAAGCTGTTCTGTTAGTTGTTAAGTCTGTTAGCTCAAATCTACCAAATATAAACTTTATCATTAGTTCTAAATAGAATTTCCTTTAGCTGTTAAGAGTGGACAATGTAACTGGCCTGTTTAAAACTATGAATTGAAACTTTATATTTTGACTGTAAGCAAAGAACGCAAAAGAAAAATCTAAAAAAACAGTTACACTGTTAAAAAACAAAATATTTTTTTATATATATATATATATATTCAAAGAGCAGCATTAAATTAATAAAACAATACTGCTGTTTTTCCCCAGTGAATAAAGTTTATTTAACAGGTGCGCTGAAGTCAAATGGAAGGAAATGGAAGATTTGTATGAGCCCATCATTTGTATGGGTCATTGTGACAAACATTTAAAGTAGATCCAGTGACAACATGCAGGTGTTTTACACTGGGGGGTTTCTGGGGTCTTAGTTTGATTCCATACTTAATTTTTCTCAAGGCTTTGATTTGTTTCTTGTTTTGAGGTTACAGATTATTTCTCAGCTCCTAATGAGGGGGAAAGCTCAGTTCACCCTCAGTTTCGTTAGCTTTTTACTAGATCATCTACCGTTATCAGGTACATGTTGCTTTTGTTTTCATTCATTGTCCACAGTGTATGTTACTTATATTTTCCCAGCTTAGTTTAGTTTATTTCTTTAGTAAAAATCTTCAGATATTCTCCTGCCTGTCTGCTGCTGCGTACTGCATGGATTTTATGGTTGTACCACACCACCATGTTTATTATACAATGACTGTCAGTGTAGGAAGGATTTGCTGAACTTCAACACTATGAATGTTTGTTTACAAATAAAATAAAAAAGAATATCTTCTGAACATGCCTTCATATGTAGAAATTTATCCCCATTTATTCCCTCTCAGGGTATATTTATGCAACTGTTCACCGACCCGTTGACTTTGATTGACTGATTCTTTAGTAAACAGTTTACCTTTTTTGTTATTGTCTGAGCTTTCACAAAGGGAATATCTAGAGGGGAGAGCTGAAGTGCCAGATGTGACCTGCAGGCCATAAAAGGCTTAGGTCTGGTGTAAAATATCTTTCTCACTAATTCAGAGACAAATTCTTGAATTTATATCTGATTTGAAGAAATCTTTCAGCAGCTTTTCTCACTATTTTCTCCCTATTCTAAGATTTAGAATAGGGCATTATTAGGGCATACTAAGATTTAAAGCTATAGTGCGTAACTTCTGTCCCCCCTAGCGGAATTTTGCGTTATTACAACAATGAAGCTGGCGCTTCCATATGACGTACGCCCACCTGTCCCTCAACTGCTATCCCTCTGCCGCTGTGATTCACGATTCCACAACATTTTTATTCTGTTTGAATCAGGACAGCTGTTGAAAAAAGATGGACTCTTCGGAAGAGGTAATTATTGTATTTTTTATTTATTTTCCGCAGAAACGCAAATAGCTTATTACAAACGGGAGACAAGGTGCCTGCTAATTTGTAACTGACAGGTTAGTGAATGATCTCCTGCTACGAGACTCTCCGCTCGTCCTCCCCCTCCCTTCTTGTTGTGATGTAAAAGACGTAATTTCCTGCGCGCCAGCGCGGGAATGTCGCCGGTCGACACGCAAAGTAAAAATGATATATATTGAAAAATACAGTGAGATGTTTGAGGAGCCGATCGGCTTAATCTGCATTGTGTCATCTCCTCTAATAGTGGCTTGGCTGAAACGGACATTCACGGAGATGTAAAAGTTACGCACTATAGCTTTACATGATTATAACAAAAAATGTCCAACCCTCATTTCCTATGCCAGCTTGATGCTCAACTGTCAGGAGAATACCCACTGATTTATAGATTTTAATCATGAACAGACTTTACTGAGATTCAAACCATTGACCTTCTTACTGTGAGTCAACAGTGTCATGAACAGGTAAGCAGGTGTGGCTGGGTTGTGGTGGACCCAAAATGCAGAGAGGCAACAGGAGACAGACTTAACACCCAATTAAGTTTTAATTAACTTTTAAGAAACAGAACAAACTTGGAAAAGGAAAATACACAAACATGTAATGCAAGAATCTGACAGGGTTTGGACACAGAACTTATCCCGGGAAAAACAGGTGACACACATGTTAACTGACAAAACACAGGTGAGAGACATGGATCACGATGACAAGGGAACAGCAGAGGAGCAACTTGACGTGATCAGACAAGACAAATGAAAACATGACAAGATAAAACCTGATTCATGACAAGTAATGCTAAATTGCTTCACCATGCAGTATCAAAGACAAATGTCACAAAACAACTCCAGATAAGGGATAAAAGAATACGCAGAAATTTGTTTACCTCTTATAGAACAAATATTTTTTAATGTCAGTGCTTTTTGCACTTTATGTAGCATGCTTTTATTACTGCCAGTGCTTGTCTGTCAGTCAACCACTGTCATTCAAATTAAACTAGTTTAAGTTGGTTCTAACATTTATGTTACCCAGAGGACACAAGCTTCTGATGTTTGCTGTATTGCTGACTCTCACAATATATCTTGTCTTATTTCATTTCTACTCAAACATCCACTGAACTACTGGATAAATTGCCTTAGAGATTGGCTATTCAAATAACTTATCTGAAGCCATTCATCATGTCAAAATCTCAACTACATCCTTTCCAGACCTTCAAAAAAGTAGTGCAGATATCTAAGATTTTTTTGTATCAATATATTTTATTTGTTTTGGTGACTCTTTTCTGATGTTGCTATCATGTTCCTATTTATAGTTTAGAGAGAAATAAGTATCTTATTTAGAAGCATAACAGTCAAACTCTATTCAAACATTCATTTTACCCTAACATTTAATTATAAGCAGGGGTGCACATAAGTGGTCCGCAGGTCCGCACACACTGTCAAAATATAAAATGCGCACCAGATGAAAAGTTGTAACACGCGTTTGCGTACTTTACATTGGTTTGGCTGAACTGCGTGAATTTTTAGGTTAATCAGAGGCGGTTCATTGTCAAATAAATGAAGAATCCCGTTGACTTCTTTTGTTTGACTGATATGTTTCTCAGCCAGAGCGCCGAAGTTCCAGCTGATCAGCTGATGCTGCGTCTCTCTCTGTCTCTGTGTATCAGTTTGCCAGTGTGACGGATTTTCAGTCAGTCAGATCAGTGCAGCTGACTGCAGGATTCTGCATCGCGTCAAAACTGAAAAAATTCACTGAATAAGACAAATAGACCATCGTGGCCCAGACGTGTAGAACTACCTTTTTGTGCTGTAAAATACAGAAAACCACCTGTTTTAATCAACAGTATCAGCGTATTTGTCTGTGATCCGCGCCATTTTGAGTGCGCGCAAAGCACTATGGGATATGCAGTCAATGCCCCATAACTGTCCAGTGTATCTTTTTATCTGACTGCATCACATTATAAACATCCTCATCATTTCAAAACAAAAAACAGTTACAGTAAATGACAGAAACTCCAACAGCTGACTAATAAATTTCAACACCAAAATGTTAAATGTAGATTAAAGTGAACAATCAAACCTGTAAACAATCCAACCTGAACTCTGAAGGTTTTTTTTTTACCAGTATTTTTATATTTTACTGGTTTCTCTTGATTTTTTTCAACAATTAAAGGATTTTTATTGAAACAAATATAGAGCCAGGTAAAGTAAACAGACTGAATTTGAAGCTTGATGAAACCAAAAACAAAGCAGAGGAGCTCGGAAGAGACACAGCGAGACACATTTAAAAATGTGAGGACAAAGCAACAACCCTAGGTTCTCTTCTGAGAACCAGGCCAAAAATATTATGTGCACCCCTGATTATAATCCCTTTAATCAGCTCTCAGATCCTTTAGAATGGTTTGTTATTCATAAAATCCAAACCTATATCCAAAATTCTATAAGTTTCCTTTGATTACTTTGACTCTTAAGAGGCACTCAGTACATTTCATATCAGGCCATTTATCCAAAATGAGAACTGAGGAAATAGTTTGTATTCTAAAAATTCCCTATTCTTTATGTAAAATTTTTGAACAAGCAGTGACTTTTAGTAATGGTCACCAGTGTTTGATATAAAAATCTGTAAAATCTGAGTTCACCTTTTTTAATGCTGACTATGTGCAGCAAATGAATTGTGGTTAAAATTCAACATTCAACTCATGAAAAATATCTCTTGATTATGTTTGCCTCATGAAACTACTGATTGTTTTTACATCTGCATGTAAATACAAACTATACAAAATAAAAGTCTAACAACGTTTAATCTGCAGTAACATCTTTGACAGCTGATAAAGTTCCTGTTGGAAGGTGCAGTTTGAAATGTGAACTACATCATCTGAGTTGGTTTTGCAATCTGTCCAAGGGTACTAGTTTCTACATTATTTTATTTTAATAATTTTGTTGTTTTAAACTTACTGTTCAATAACTATGCATGCACATGCTCACACCATGGGACAATGGTTAGGTTTGGTCATTAAACACTAATTGGAGTGGCTGTATAAAACTAATGGCTAGTTTAGTGAAAATAGCAAAACGACCCAAAAGCTGAGACCCTGAGAATGACTAAGGTGAGTAAAGATAATTGAACAGGCCTGAATAGAACTGACTAATGGATTGCAACTACAAGCAACAGATCTACAGGCAGAGGGAGACATGAGTTATATTCTGAAAGACACGATGAGATCAAAGGTGTCTGAATAAGAGAACTTGCTTACTGAGATCATTTTTTACAGGTTCAAATGAGTGAAGACGTTGAGTAACCATGGAGCCTACAGAGCAGCAAAGAAGTCAGAAGCTGGTAGAAAACACAGACAGTTCCAGAGATTAGTATGAGAGTGAGCAGGACTGTAGTGGTGAAGATGAGTTTGCTTAAAAAAACCACAGTGGTTGCAGCTTATCTTTAGAAAGTTACCACTTGTGAGCAACAGTCCAGGGGCGGGGCTTCAGGAGGGGCTGGGAGGATGGTACGCCCCCGGCCCGGACATCAGAGGGGCCCTGCTTATAAGTATGATGTGAGAGATGGGCCTCTTCCACATCTGAAAAAAATTGGTGAAGACAGGCGAGAACACGGGCCCTTTTATAATTCACACTCAGCAGAGGATGGAGTTCCGATTACAGAACCGCACAAAATGCCGATTCATGCAGGGTTTATATGCGTTGCCCAGTCAGGTTTGAGTCATGGTGCTAAAAGCTTTACAAGAAAGACCAACTTTAGTGACGTAGTAGGTGTAAAATATTGAATAAAACGTGCTGCATGATCAGCTTTATTTTCACTTTCACATTGAGCTTTATGACACACAAATTTACAAGTTAATCACTGATTTTGCATCCGAGTGCATTGTTGGTAAAACTCGTCATCTAAGGGCCCAGTCATTTGCTCCGACCCCCGCCCAGCTTTGATTTGTTCCGCTAATGCAACAGTAGTATAAGATGCTATATGATTTCTTGAAAGCAAGTATACAGTGAGAACAAAACTAAATAAAGAACACTTTTTAATCAGAGTATATAATCTGACATAATTTAAACTTCTGGATCTGGTCAGTTAAGTAGGATGGATTTCTCATTCAGTGTCAGCTGTTTGGAGGTTAATGAAATTTACAACAGGTGCAGTAATGGGGAAACAGTAAGATGATCCCAAACATAGGAATAGTTTTGAAGGTGGAGGTCACATACAGTTTTCCCACTCCTCATAATTTTTTATCACTTTTAGGTAGTTTTGCATTCGATTTGGATCAGTGTCACAAATGGTAGCATGAGCATCCATTTGTTAATCACACATTATGACTATTCAGCAGGATTTTTTTCCAAGTGAGTGCTGATGTGTCTTCAAAGTCTTCTTTTAGTTTCTGAGCAGTATACATGCACAAAGGCAAAATCTAGAGAAGAGCGTGAACAGTTGAAGTCAGATCACTTGGTTCATTAAAAAAACCAAAACAAAGAGAAATAGTTACTAAGAGTGAACGTTTTAAGAATTTTCTTGAGGATTACATAGTGATGTAATTACCATTTGACCAATAGCAGACTGGTGTCAAAGAGAAGGAGAAACCTGGTAGATATACTTTAGATTCTGTTGAGAGGGTGGAACCAGATGATATTAGGAAACTCTGTCAGCAGTAAAGGTGAATTCTTTGGGAGAATTTGGATACCTTAACCCATGGCTGGAACGACAGACTTAGGAATTGCTCAGGAAATACAGCCAGAACATTGGACATTAGAACAGTCTGGGACTCACCTTAACATTATGGGGCTTCATCTACAGGTGCCCCAGGCAGTCAACATTCAGTAAGGTAAGGATCCTTTGTATTGATAGGATGCTCAACTTAGTCTGAGTGCAAAAACACAGACATTGGAGACGGTTTTTGATGGAAGGCCAGATCAATCTCCTTGGATGGAGGGGGCTGTCGTATTCCAAAGGTGAGGGACTTGTGACTTACTGTATGAGCTTAACTATGGTCACCAAATCGACTAATTTTAAGAGACTGTGCACTGACTGACTCACTCAAATTGCTAGTTGCATTATAGATAGTAAACAGATGGTTGACTCACTGCAGCTCCTAATGCATTGCAGAAGACAATACAGAATATAGTAAGTTGACTGGGTAGGTGTTGATGAGAGTTAGTTTTGCAGGAAAAGACTTGGACTGCAACAATTTATTCTGAAATGCCCTTGACCATAGACAACCACCAAAAGTCATTGTAAGAGGGGTTGGGGTTGTGTCAGTGACATAATGAAAACTTACAGTAAAGTTATGTCCCCACTTCATATCAGATTTTACAAAGGTTGGTATAAATAACTGATTAGGAGGACCTGTTCCAGGATCTGTTTCTGGGTTATACAATGACGGTCTCAGATCTTACTGAGGTGTCCTCTATAGAGAACTACCATGAATGGATGTCTGGCTTGATGTTATGGGTACCAGGGTGATAAGTATTGATGAAGTTAAAATGACTGAGAGGTAATGACTGTTTAGGATATCAAGAGTTTAATTATTTAAATGAATGTAGTCATTAGTAGTTTTTTGGGGTCAGCCCAGGCTATAGAAAGTTGTCTAGCCATCTTGAATGAGACAGTCCAATTGGTTTTTTTGACTAATAAAAGCATAAGAACAAAGAACATGAATCTACACTGTCACTTAGGCTGCATTCACACCTGATAGTCCGGTAGACTTGGCTCGACTGGGGACCAATATTGTAACACTGTTGCTGTTTTGAGCTGGTGCGGTTCACGTTCACGTTGCCTTTTTGTCAGACAATCCAAAGCTTTGAGTAACAATTTCACCTCCCTGCCTATGGTGGCGCTGTGGTGGTGCTACACTTCTACTTGCGGCCAGGGGACACTTTACAGTGCAGTGAAATGTAAAGAAACATGGAGGGACAACAGATTGTCGTGGTTTTAGGATTGTTGTGTTTGGCAAATGTACTGGATAAATACTGCTGCAGCAACTCAGGATGAACAGAGAATGAGGCAGAAGACTTTGGAGAATGCTGTTTTTTTTACACAAGAGGGCTGAGACAGCATCATATGAGGCAGTGTGCAATGAGTTGGACCGCCCGCATACATCTTTTAGCATAGATGTCCTCCTTATACACACACTGAGCAAGTAGTGCAAGATCTAGTGTTTTTCTTTCTAGCATGGGCGGTTGTTTAGATTGTATTTACCCAGGTTGCCCTGCACAATAGTCCGCTTTCTGCTTTTGGTGCGGCCCCAGTCCACTTGCCAGTCACTGGCGGTAGAGCTGCCATGTCCACTTCACAGTCTCTCCTGTTGGTTGTGGGTCTTTCCCCATAAATAGCTTCCATTTCATCATACCACTTCCATGTTTGCTGTCTGCCCAATCCAACTGTTGTGGTCCTTAATGGCTCGGTAGTTACATTTGAGTACATTTGAGCCTCATATGGGGCGGCCGTGGCTCAGGTGGTAGAGCGGGTCGTCTGGTAACCGGAAGGTCGCTGGCTCAAATCCCTGCTCTGCCCAGAGAAAAAGATCGCCTGGCCGTTGTGTCCTTGGGCAAGACACCTAATCCACCTTGCCTGTTTGGTGGTGGCTGGAGGGTCCGGCGGCGCCAGTGTCTGGCAGCCTCACCTCTGTCAGTGTGTGTCCCAGGACAGCTGTGGCTACATGTGTGTAGCTCATCATCACCAAACGTGTGAGTGTGTGTGAATGGGTGAATGACAAAAAATCTGTAGTGTGAAGCGCTTTGGGGGTCGTAGGACCTGAGTAAAGCGCTATACAAGTACAAGCAATTTACCATTTTTAAGTTTATCGCTGACACCTTTAATGTAGTAACAAGTAATAACGTGCCATTATTGCCGGCTGTTACTTGAGATCAGGCGCACCACCAGGCCAATCAGTGTCTACCACTACGTAGGTAGAGGTGTGACTGACATCACTTTAATGCCTTAAAGGTGCAATATGGAATATTTCCATAAAAAGTGATGTTTTAACAGCATAATGCCCTCAAAGGGACTTTAGAGGGGTGTAGCATGAAAATATAGTATTTCCTTTAAAGGTGGTAAAGAGGATTTTGTAGTAAATTTAGATGCCAAATTTACTTTAAAATAATTTTATCGACCTGTAGCAGCCTTGTACGTATGGTTTCCAAAAGAAAAAGTTATAATATCCATAAATCATAAACCACATAAGGCTTTAAATAAAGTAGCCAATAGATAACAAAGCTGTTTCATTATCTATTGGCTACTAGATTGTCAATCACACTTGTACTGCTAAAAGTAACAATAAACAGCCCTTTACCATTGATGATCCCGACATGTTTGAAAGTTGTAGTAGTTCCAGAAAAAACTCCAGCGATGTCAATAATAAACAAACAATGGGGGATTTCTTCACAAATTTGTAACGGAGGCGTTTCTGGCGTTGAGGGAAGGGTGTGGGGGGGGTCGGATGCTTAAGATTTTTATGAAAATAACTGAACCAGGTCTCACACACTAGCTGCAGGGCTCGGTAGATCAACAGCAAAGGCAACACGTTTTGGGTTAATTCAGAATCATTCTGCCTGTGGTCAAAGTAACAGACATCTTAACTACTTAGGAAATACAGAGCACAGGACTACAGACAATGGAGCAGCTCCGTACTCATCAACAGAAGGGAAAAGAAGACAGCAAAAACGAAATAGGAGGATAAAGAGAAAAAAAAGAAAAAAATTGAACTTTGCTTAAATATTAGAAGTAATTAAAGATTTGAAATTTTAGCAATATAATTTTAATGACAGTTAAACATTCATGTCACATGCATATATGTGTGGTTCTGTATCAGTGTGGGCTGTTAAGGACTAAGACGGTGGGTGGTCTTTAAACCGAGTGCATTGCTGTTCCTTTTGAGAAGTTAGGTAGTGAAGCACAAGTGAAAAAGTTTTTCATTAGATTTCTCTGTCAAGCTTTATGGAGAGAGAGACAAGTTCATTAAAAGTCTATGAATCATTTAACCATGTCCCTAAATTACTAAGCCACACCCACAGTAATTGAAACTACAACCACAAAACATTTGAACAACAAGAAAGCCATCCCCACAAATGGCAAATCACACCTATAAATCACCAAACTCTACCCACAGTCATTAAAACAGTGTAAACAATTATTAAACCATTCCATACCTTTGTTGACCACAACCCCAATTGGTCAGACCACAATCACCAATGCAAAATTATGCTCAGACCAAATAAAACCAGACCCCAAAACTACTAAACAATGGCTACAACTCTTTTATATCTGTCTTGGGATTTCAGAGAAGAGCTACAAATGTTCCATAAAACCCAGAAAGCGACAAGAAATGTTCCATGCGCATTAGTACCATACCATTTCTTCTTGTCATAAAATTGCAAAATTGACAATATTCCAATGAGACATATTTAATACTTTCTTTAACTGAAACTGATATAAAACTGATCTAAATTGGTTCAATGATTTTGTTAATTTGATTAATAATTCAAGTACTCTTTAATTGTAACATATTTTCTTTATACATTTCTAATTTCTTTGACATGTTACGTCCACAACATGATACCAGATGGAAACAGTTGTTTGCAAATTCAGAGAAATCAATTGCATTTCTCTGAAAGACTGAAAGAAGATCCATGTGTCATTTTTGATACTGCTCTACAGAGCGAAGCGTGTATTTCTTGTATACAAATTGGAGCATATCTACATGTGGTTGTAGTCACATTTTTGCTGAGAGCCATATTAGTGATCCAAAACACCAAGAGTTCCAGTGAGAAAGCCATTTAGTGGGATGTACACTGTTAAAAAGAGCTATTTATTCAAACATAAAAAATAACAAATCTAATAAAATACAATTAGACATGTATTGAAAGTCAAAACACAAAATGATACATATAAAAGTTAATGTTTGAAAAAGAAAGAAAAAAGAATTTAATCTACTTTTTTCCCCCTGCCAGAGTAGTTAAAAGCATTTTGTACACTACAAGTCCTGTCATCTTCCACTTGAGTCCATATTTCCTGGATGAAGTGCTATCATATTTTACTATTACCTATCAACTGGTTTCTAATCGCAGTAACGAGGCAGCTAGCTGCCTGGTGACAGAGCGCTAACGGCCTCATAGGGAACATTAAGAAGGCCGAGTTATGCTGTGGGCCGTTAACTACCTACAGACACTGGCTAATGGCTCCAAATGACCTCCTCAGTGGCTATTAGCACATAATTAGAACCTGCAGACCAGTGGTGACCTCCGCTGGACACACGTGATTACTCCTCTCCCTATGCTCTCCCTTATTCTCACCTCATATTCTTTCCTTTTTTCATTTTTATCCCAACTCACATCCATGCTCACATTTCTTTTATCCCTTGTCCTCATTGTTTTTTGTACCAGTTAAATAAATGTTTCAATGGCACTCCTGTAAAAAAATATTGCCTGTGTGTTCATAGAAATTGCACTAAAGGAAAATGTGTATTGCTAATTTAATAAATGATATTATTATTTTTATAAAATGTGTCAGATTTTCATAAATGCAAAATGTCCCATTTATCCTGCTTACAACAGTCAGCAGATAGTTAACCTGATTAAACAGCATTTCCTTAACCAGCAGATAATGCACCTCCGCACTGAAAAGAAAAGCTAAACAACAGATTAAGTGCATTGTGCAGCCACACCACAAATGGGCTAAGTCACACAAACCTCTGTGTATACTTTTCCAATGGTCTCCCATTACCCAAAACAAAAGAGAACCTAGAGTCAGTTCAGAAACAGTGTGGAAACAATGAAAAGACAACAAAAGGAATGTGCTGATTTGCTGTGTGTATGAGAATAAAATGCAACACAGTACCAGTAACTTAAATTATCAGTGAATTATCTCTGAGCCTGTGGGAATTATGTGGGTTATTTGTAACAAGCAGTCAAGGACAAGTGAGTTTTGTGTTACAAATATGAGATGAACACCAAGCACCAAAATCCTGGCCAACTATCTTTCCAGGTCATCATTTAGCCTTGGAAATAAGAAACAGGTACATTTGCTCACTGAAGAAGTATAAATGTTAGTGAAGGCGTGGAAACTGAGAGTAATAACTGCAGGACAAATGCTACTGGCACTGCCACCAACACAGTACAACTGTTGTACTGTTGAGCATATCATTGATTTGGCACAATAGCACAGTATGTTTAGCAGAAAAAGCGTAAAAGTGTTCCCTATGTCTGCTAAGAAACCCATATAGTTAAGGTCTTTAGGAATGAGGTCAAATGCATACATACATATATCGATCAAACATTTACACATTGTTTTAAGGAAACTTAGACGTTAACTGCACCTAAAAAAAAACTAAAAGCAAACATGCCTTTAGCAGCACAGCTTTAACAAAGCAGATTTATTAACTTCATTGTAGTTGCTGGATAATGGGGTTTTAGGTTTTCCAGAAGAGCCTGAAATAAAGCAAGGCCTTTAAAAAACAGTTGTTTTTAAAACATAAAAAAAACAATAGTTTTTATGTTAAACAAACAAGTTATTTGCAACTACTAAAAACAACACATCCAAATTATTATTGGCCATAAGTCCAAAGAAAACCACATACATCTATAACCATATATGTAACATATAACATAATATTCACTACCAGTCAAAAGTGAAAGCTAGATTTCTGTCCATCAGCTGCTGGAGGAATGCCAGCACCCTAAAGGGCATGAAATGGGATCTGCGTCTTTCTCCGCACACCAGCGCTGAAAGGCTGTCCATTTTGATGTGTATGATGCTGTGGTGGATGCGGCTTGTGCACTCTAAATCTCGCGTACCACATCTTGCGGGAGACCGAGCTTCTCTAAATGGTCCCATTTAGTGGCCAGACCAAGAGAGGCAGACCAATCTCGGGGTAGCTCCTGATCACTCCTTGCACTTGAAGGAGTGCATCTTCCCTCCACGGAAGTTTCCACGGGCGTCCTGATAGCAGACACTGTAGGAACCATGGTGCACTTTTGTGCTCGGGGGCTACGAGGATCACAGACAGTTGTTCCTCCTTGAAATTACCTAGGATCTGTGGGATCAGGGTAACTGGGGGAAATGCATTAAAGAAGCATTTTTGGCCATGGGCTGAGTGAAGGCGTCCACGCCTAGCAATGGATCATCTTAAGGGCTCAGTGAGTACCACAGCTGGGTCTGCTGACGCATCAGCCAGGTGCTACATCACAGCTGGAAACTGAGGCCAGATAGATCCAGGAGCAGCGCCCTAGCAGCTGGTAGCGGCATTGTAGCTAACATGTGCAGGCTAGGAGCGGCTGCGCATCCACTTGGCAGCCTCCCTTGTACTACCAAGCTCCCTAGCTGGGAAGCAGCAGAAGGGCTGATGGAATCATCTTATTCCCGCTCACTGTTAAAGAACTCGATGGCTCCGTCCAGCCCTCGATGGCTACGCCCAGCGGAGGGCAGCCCTGAAAAAGGATGCCTTCCGCTGCCTCTCTTCCAGCAGGAGAATATTGCAGGAGCGGCAGGACTGTTGAGGTGTCAGGGCAATGTCTGCATGGCTGGAACCAAGGCAGCCCTTGCAGACAGAGTGCGGGTGGAAGCTCATGATGTAGGAAGCAGATCTGAGCAGCTCTAATCTGCAAATATCGGCACCAAAGCTCTACATAAAGCAGTTAAGGCAGGTCAGATATGTTGTTAGATTTGTCACTATGCACTTTTTGGGAGAAAAAAGTCCCAAAGTGGGTTTGAAAAGTCATTAGAAATAGCTCCAAAGTTGCTAAGTTGCAGCCCTGTGCATATTCTGACAACGAGAGCGCCACTGCCACCTACTGTAGTGGATGTGCAATAACACTTTTATTCTAGTACGGCAAAAAAGCATGTTCCCCAGTCACACGCGATTTTAGGTTCCACGTGTTGTTGTGATGAGACGTTAATTTTTATTAAGCCTGTATCCAGGTTAAAATTTATGAAAAAGCGGGGGGGGGAGGGGGGGGGGACTTAAAGGTGTAACCGTTATTATTGTCCGGCCAGAAATAGCGCCCGTTGAAGGATGGTTTAGCAATATTGTTATCCAGGTGGAAATCGGGAGAAATTCAGGAGAATGATGGTCCCGGGAGAGCATTAAAATTCAGGATTCTCCCGGGAAAATCGGATGGGTTGCAAGTATGGTCAGACGAGAAAGAGAAACAAAAATAACTTATCCCCCCAGGGATAAAAAATAAAGGACCAGAGGGGGGGGACATCAAAAGCAGAGGTGGGGTAAACCCCCCCACCCCCCAAGAAATGTTTATTGTTTTATAGACTGCATGAGTGCAGCACTCAAAAAAATCTGGAGTTTGTTTCCTCAACTGAGCCGGATGAGTTAGAGGTACTGCTGCAGATGCAACCAGTTCATGCATCTTTAGTTGGTGGATGTCGGTGGAGGGAGGGGCAGCTGAGGTGGTGCTGGCTGGTTGGAGGGCTGGTTTTCAAGACACCTCAGAAGCTGTTCTAATGTGGCACGCTTTTCTGGGGATTTTCTTTGGCACATTTTAATGATGGTTTTAGAATCTGAAAACCAAAAGAGAAAGAAAAAGATCACATGATTAAAAAAGCTGCTATAGAAATTCATCAATGAAAACCAAAATAATTTGGATCTATTCATGAAAATCCCTTTCTGGTGCAGAACTGTAACTGTTTCCTACCAGATGACAGCCCAGGCCTGATGTCAATTCTTTTCTTTATTATGATGTCATCTGGAAAGCTGTCAGGTCCATGCAGAAGGTTGTAAAATAAAACCCCCAGCTGCCAAACGGTGGCAGGGGAGGCCTGGTTGCTCTCCATAGAAAAGAATTCTGGAGGGCAGAAGGTTCCTATTCCATCAGTCAGCAGAGAAAAAGAGGGAAAGAATGAACAAAAGATGAGAAAAGTTTGATTAAACAATAAAATAATTTTTTCAGAGTTTGAAAATTAGTAATTAGCAGAAATCAGATATACTAATAATAATAATTCAACTTTATTCATCTCACAATGGAGAAATTCACTTCTGCATTTAACCCATCCCGAGGGAGCAGAGGGATGCCTGTGTCATGGCACCCGGGAGGCAGTTTGGGGTTCAGCATCTTGCCCAAGGATGCATCAACACATGGCTTGTTTGGGTCAGGGATCAAACCTCCAACCTCTCGATCCGAGGACAACCTCCTTCCCCTTTCGACCACGGCCGCCCCCAGAAGGCTCATCAGTCCAGAAGTTGCGACAGCCGAAATCAATGAATCGAGTCTGCATAACTCTAGAGTCGTAATCCAACAGGACGTTTTTCCCTTTTATATCGTGGTGAAAAACGCCCATGGATTTCAGGTGGAATGCTCCCACAACCAGCTGCTTCAGGATCATCTGAAAGATACTGTACATGGGGATAAAGAAAGATGCTATCAGACACTAGTTTCCCTTGTTTCAAATCAAAGATTCTGTTTGAACTTGTCTCTTATAACAACAAAAAGCAATTGGACATAATGGTGGCACAAACTGCTGTATGAGTGTGTCTGTCCCTCTAATCAATCAATCAATCAATCAACCAATCAACCAACCAACCAATCAATCAATCAATCAATCAATCAATCAATCAATCAATCAATCAATCAATCAATCAATCAATCAATCAATCAATCAATCAAAAATACTTTATTTTTTATATAAATCCAGCCAAGTGTTCATTAACATTTAATCATTTATTAAACAGTTGATCCAACTTTACATTGGATTACTTCTAACTGGTAAATAAATAAAAATCCTACCTTGGCATTTTTCTTCCAGGGTCCCTGTGTTGGTGAGATAGTTGAACAGGTCTTGGCAGACAATGGGTCCCTCTATGACCAGCATTAGTTTCCCATCAAACATACCAGTCAAGGAGAGACACCGCATGGCCCTTTCCATCACCACCTAGCAGACCTGCAGCCTTCAGCATCAAGGCAGCCTCCAGGATGATGTGAAAGACTTTCCCATTGCACATCTACAGAACATAAATACACATGTGAATAACAGTCAATTAAGTTAACAAATCTTTGGGTTTTAATTGAACAATCGGTCTTCAGTTCAAATGACTTACACTTCTTTTACACTTCTTTTTAGTCTATTTGTCTTGGCCCTGTTTCAAGAAGACGTTAGCATGTCAATCTGGTCAGAATTAAACTCTTTCTCTAAGCTGCAGTCCTTCAAACAGCTATCTAAAACATGTAAAAGTTGTTCATAGTATTTGTTTATAATCTTTCAATAAAACCAAACTTTAACAGATTGTTTTAATTTTTAACTTTGAGCCAGTAGAAACTACAGTAATGTTTTGTAGAAGATTTTAACTTTATTAACAGAAGCCAACGCACAAACACAGTCTGATATTTCGGAGGTTTTTGTTTTATGTTGTTTGCTTACTTTTGCTTGTTTTAACTACGGAGGCCATTTGAAAGATTCTCTCTTCCTCAGGCGAGATGCCGTCAAAGGCTTGAGAGACAGTTTTATCTTTATACGTTTCATTAATGGAGACCTGGTTAAAAACCACTGAACAGCTGTTTTTGGGGCTGTTCTTGGTCACAGCTGGAAGTTCAGTGGTTCCAGACTTTGTTTTTTTTGCTGGTAAATCCCCATCATTGGTGGCATTTCTTTTTCTAGCTCTCTCACTAGAAACAGCGCTTATTATTTGCTGTTTCACGACTGGACAGTAGCTACGTTTACATGGGCACATTTAATCGGAATAAACGCCCAATCGGAAAAAAATACGTCATGTAAACATGTCAATCAGAATGTTTTGATCCGATGCAGCCTGATCAGAATGAAATTTACTTCCGATCGAGAGGGGTGGTTTTGTCCGATCTTCATTTGGATAGACGTGCATGTATACACCCATTCGGAAAGAAAGGGTGAAAAAAGCCCACTGCGCATGCGTACAACTTCAGCGTGACGTCTTTCTGCTTTCGCAGACCCAAGTAGAAAACATAGCGGGAAGTAAACAGAAGTGGTCTGCTGGTGCAGTCATCCTGTCATCCTGCTCTCCTCTCCTGTGGCGGAGGAGCAGTAGCAATATGTATTCAGCCTCTAGCTTGGTTAATGCGACCAGTAAAAACCCAAACATAAAGGTAATCACCCGCAGAAGGTCCATATTGGGGAAAACGTGAGTCAGCTCGAGCACACGATGGGGCGGGAAAGACGTGCAGAAAGGACGGAGTTTGTTTGTTTTTTTTTCTTCCCCCAGAAAGACAACTCGCTGTGCGCATGCTCAACTCATTTAACCTGATTGAGTGCTTGGTGCATGTGTACTCATGACATGATCAGATCATTTCAGTTAGTGTCCATGTGAACAGGGATTTGGGAATTCCAATCAACCAAGATTTTAATCAGATTGGGGAAATTTGGCACATGTAAACGTAGCTAGTGTCTCCACTGTGAAGTTTGTCATTTCAATCTGTGTCCTCCTTAGGCTCGGAGACTTTAAGTCATCGGCAGCCTTCCTCTTTGACAACCTGAGGTCATGGTCAGTTGGTTTACTGGTGCTCAGTCTGTCATCAAATTCTTTATTTGGCTTGCCTGAAGCACCAGTGTCTTGAAGTACTATTCTCACAGGTCTGCTCACTTTGTGCTCTACAAATAAAGAAAGATCTGATTAACTCCTAACAGTTAAATGCATTTAAGTTAGTAAATACAGAGGAGCAGCTTAAGAACCCTTATAAAGACATAAAACATACAGAAATCTACCAAACTACATCAGACACTATCTGTACCAAAATTAAAAGGTTTATGTCTGTATCTCACTGGGCTACGACAGCTGGCAAAACTGTGAAAACTCTTGACAATTATTTTTGTAGTTGTTTCCAAAATGAATCCAAACAACTGCAACAGTTCTCAATTTCTTTATGTCGGAGGGTCATCATGTGCATCTCAATTCTTTCTCAGACCATTTTCAATTTAGTTTCAGTGAGCCAGAAAGTGCTAGGGTTGACACAACTTTCGGAGTTGGCAACTCATGAAACTAAGTTTTTACTGATTGGAGACAAAAAAAAAGGATCTGACATTCAAAATTGCACATAAAATGAGAATTAATAGTAAGAATTTAAGACATGGATGTAACACTTTGTGACTGAGTTATGATGAGTAAATTTCAAAATTTTCCTAAAATGTTGCAGAAATGTTTCTTTAGTCTTGACAAACACAAAAGTATCTTTTAAGTTCCAATTTGGTGCAATTCCTGCTGAAATTTTGCATATTTTCTCTCCAACTAGTTGTCAACGGTCACAACCCAATGAAATATAGGATTCATATTATCTTCCTAGCTTCTATTCAACATGTTTCAATTATTTGACACAAAATAGTTTGAGTACCAAGAGACACAGGTCAATACAGCTTATATTTTAGTCCAGTCTTTAATAAAATGTCTGTAAGATGTTCAAAGTGACTTTTAATACAAAAAAAAATGTATCTAAAACAAGAAACTTTTAAAGTCAATGTAAACTGTGAGTACAAAACAAATACCCCAAGATTACTGCAAAGGAAACATCTCTGTATGTTTTACAGGATCTGAACATACACATATTTTTGACTTACTTTGCTCTTCGACAAAAGACTTGGTAGTAGACAACTCGAAGGGTTAATTTTCAAATGAAACGATTTGTGATGAAGGCTTTCCAAAATGCTCAACGATGTTACCTGTTCAGGAGCGATGTGAGTTTTGACTCTGAGTGAAAATTGCTCCAGAATGTGAAGGTGCTCGGAAATCATGTCATCATAAAGTATGTCATCAAAGATGTTCTGGAACTGGAATGTTCCATCCAAAATTCTTTCTGGGTGTTTATTTTCAAACAGTCCCAGATAAACACTCATTTTTAAACAGTTAGGGTATCTCTATAAAAGTTGTTACATTGAAATTTGAGTTATAAATAATAACACCAAATAAATGAGTAAGTTAAACAGGACCTAGGCCTAAAGAATAAATGGAGAAGTAAAAAAAAACTCAGTAAATTATTTACCATCCCAACACATGCATCCAAAAAAATGTTTTTTCTGAGGTTTCTGTTGAATATTTTAGCTCCACAGGTGTTCTTACCTTCATAGTGGGTGTGAAAACAGGTCAACAACTTCTTTTTCAGTTTTAATCTCTCAAACTACGCAGGTGGCGATAAAACCCGAGTTCGAACGGCCTGTATCTGTTTCGTCACAACTCCTTTGTTCGTTAGTATTCGGCAGCTCCTCCAATTGAAAACACGCCTAGCATGCTGCTGGCTAAAAGCTGTAGCATAAGATGTAGCAAACAGGAAGAGAGAACACCTGATGTTACCATGCACAGCGGGGTAGCAAACAGTATACTTTTCACTCATAGGCTAATTTGTTAGCCAAAGCCGAGTCCAGCAAATTCAAATAATGAATATGAACGAGCTGCTGCCGAAGCAGCCGAATTTTAATGCAGACAGATTGAAAAGTCTGTTAATTAGTGTTTCCTGACGTTTTTTACTGGTTAATACTTAAGAAATAACCACAAAGTCCTGAAATTTGTATAAAATGGCCTCTTTAAACAAATTATCCTTTTCTCTTTTCACAGGATTTTATCTTCTAATCGACTTACTGCTGCATTTGATTGTTTTGTTTTTTTCACCAAAAATTTTATATAATGTTTTAAAATAGTGGATCAAACATTCTTTACTAATGAGGAATAACAGAGTTCATTTTCTTTGTCTTGCACAAATATTTTACACCTGCAATATTTGCAGATTTTTGAGTGCAAAGGTTGCTGCTATGGTGTGGGCTAGTAACTGTAAAAGACATTGCAACTAAAAATAGCCTCCTTTTGGATGTTGTATTTCAAGGGGAATCCAGCTGAGTGTGTTGGAGCAGCTGTGCACGGTGCTGGTGAAATACTGGGCAGAAATTTGTAGACTCATGCAGAGGCAGAAAGGACTGTCAGACAATTGTGATAAAAAAAAGACTGAGTCAGCTCTCACAACTATGTTCATGTTAGAAAATCACAAATGCAACTAAAGGCTCGAAGGATAAAAGCCATGTCAGGGTTATTCTTGGTGCACATAGGCTGAACGATACATTGCTTTAACCAGCATAAAGAAAAATAGAGAAAGATGTTGGAGATTGAACTTCCATTTCATCTATTTCTGGAGATAGCAGCAAACCCCTGGACACACTTAATCAGAAAAAGGGCACACCTCCAAGTATCCATTCTTTTGTAATGGCATTACACTGCACAAGTAAGATTTAGAGATCCCTTAATGTGGCAGAGTCTTCTGCATAAAAGTATATACAAAGGTTAATATTGCAATAATATGTTCCTGGAGGGCATTGTAATCATTATCTCTCTGGTGGTATCAATTAGAAGCACTTTACTGCAGGTAATGACTAAGATTCTGGTACAAAATGACATTATTATTATTATCCCCATCTATAATTTTAGAGTGGATACACAAGACATGGAGAAAAAAGAGAAGCCTAAGTTCAACCAAAGGTAGCCTTAAAAGTAAGACGACTTTTATTTGGATCATTCAAGTTAGTTGGCATGTGTTTTCTGCACTTATATACAAGCACACACGTGGATGTGCCAGAAATGTCAAAAGCCTACCCCCCTCAAAAGAAACACGTTTTCCTCACATTAGCCCATGTCTTGGCATACGAGCATGGCCGTATATTTAATAAAAGAGTACAGAGCAATGAAAAGATTTATAAATCCTCAGCTACGTGGTGGTAAATATTTGCATTCCTCAAAGCACAGGTGTTGTTTTGTCACTCTCTCCTATTAATCCAGACACACAGAGTCAGACTAAAAGTTTGAAATGATTAAAATAATGTGTACTTGTTTGTTTTTGTGTAGTTTCAAGCAATCATATTTTTATTTCTTTATGCTCTTACTAAAAGTCTTTGAAAATATATGTAAGGTTCTTTCTACTTTGGATTTAGCTGTTTTACATGTAATAGAGACAGACAGCAGCCAACTTGATGCCATTAACCAAATAATTTAATTGGACCTCAGTGACATCCATCACAGGGTTGCCATGGTGCTGACCTTTACCTTCAGGCAATTCATAACCAGGGCGTTACATATGCTAGATCATTGCCTAATCTGTCACACCTTTGACAATGTTGGTTTATCACTAATGTTAACTTTGCTATATCTTCAAATATTTTGTTCCTTTTGTTTCAGACCAGCTTCCACTTTGGATTCAAATTTCAAAATGTATTGTTTATTATATAACTAGTTTACCTCTTGTCCAATAGAGTAACACCCCAAACACTAAAAGTCCAGAGCCTCTAATTTTATGACTATTTCAGGCCAGTCGTTGTCCTATTAGTCCATTACCTAATTACCTCAAAAACAATGTGGTTATGAGGCTATATTTAGCCAGTATGACAAGGTTTAGATTAGCCCAAACAAAGACCTTCAGAACTGGGCTTAGTTTAGTCCATCTGGTATCATCTAAGTTAGCCCAAAGAAAGAGAGGAAATCAGGTTCTGGTTAGTCATTTTGAGTTGGTTCAAAATGCCAAACAAAGACAAAATCAGCATGTCTAGTACACACAAGCAACAAATCATTCAATTCATATATATACACATACTTTTACATGTGGATTTCTGCAACAAATGTGTTTTGACTGTTTTTTGGGTGTGCACGTTAGTTTTTCTTTTGAGTTTGTGTTGGTGTCTGCCATTCTTGTGTTGCATTCTTCCATCCTACTTCCTCACTCTATGTACATTTTTGTTGTTGTTTTTTTAAATCTCTGTTTCTCTGCATGTCTACTCCTTTGTAAAAACTATGCCATAAACTATTACACAACAGATCTATTATACAAAAAAGGAGTAAACTAAACTTCTCTTTTTGTAGAGTAAGTCTAGTCTGACATTGTAAGGCACCCATCATTCTGTCTGATCAAATGTATCAGGAGCAGGACAAGCAGAAAAAAGTGAATAAAAACTCAAATGTCTTCTCTGCTATCAGTTTCTCTGGTCAGTGTAGTGTACACAATGTTACCAATCTACTCAAGAGCAAGACTATTACCTTGAAACAAGCTAAATGGCTGATGGAAAAATCTGAAAACACTTTTTGCTATAATTACAGGACACACTTTAGTTAAATACGTCCTTATGGTCAAATTATGACAAATCTTTTCAAGAGGTATCAATACTTTTGTCCAGGGCAGATTGTTTTTGAAATTACTCCACTGAGCCAAAATTCCAAATACATTTCGGATTTTCATTTGCTGATGTTAAAAAGCTTTTATACAGTGGTCAACGGTTATATGCACAATCCCGGTGCCCAGCAGTTTTGTGCATATAAGAATTGTGTGCATTTATCCGTCGGTCATCATTTGGACTGTAAACACGGGTAGCAGTGTTCGGTATTGATAACAGATAATTGGATATGATGTAATAACACAATTACAATATATTAGGAGAATAAAACTCTCAAACAGACCGAGTTATAACAGATGCGCCAGATACGTGTGCATGGACGCGACGGTAATGACACAGATTGAGTTACAGTTAGTAACATAACAGAACAGAACGGTTTTCTATATCAGATATCAAGAACTCATGATCAGGCAATAAAAACTAGAACAAATATTACATTTGACACTATTTCACACTGAAGAAGTCAGTGATTATTTTTTGGCGACCGTCTGACAGCTTCAGGCAGATGCGCCAGACATGCATGCGTAAACGCCAGAGCAGTCTAGTTCCACACACCAAACAGTGAGAGTGTGTGGGAGAACACCAGTGGAGGCGTACGGTCAAGTAACTAGTGAGAAACAGCAAGATTTAGTGAGATACATGTATAATACCTCCAAATGTTTTGTGCATATATCCGTCGGAGCTGTGCATATAAGCGTATGGATTCTCTATGAAACAGGAACGTGCCCAGCATTTTTGTGCATATAAGCGTGTTGTGCACATAACCGTTGACCACTGCATTTCTTTCTTACTGTTTCAATTTACATCAGTTACTATTGTGGTTTTTTTAACCTAGGAGTACCAATAACTTTCCTGTCTTTCTTTTTTTAGTTTTGCAGCTTCTGTCAAGTGTCATTCTGTTGTGTGCATGTGAGTGTTCTCACCTGTGTTTCAGGGGGCGTGGCAGCCATTATTGGCAGGTGGATCCAGTTCCATCGTCAGCCTCTGAGCTTAAGAGAGGAGCAGTTGCAGAGAGCAGGTACCAGATTGTTCCTTGTGGCACACAGTCAACTCAGTGATCAAAGTATAATCTCACAACCTTGTTGTGCATGAGTACTTTGAGCTCATCTTACCTGTGTTTGTTCTCCAGGATCTCCTCAGCTGGACCTTCCTCCTTTCCACAGTTCCCACATCGTGGTCTCCCTGATCCAGCCTCTTCTCCTGACGGCTCCCACTCCGTGCTCTCATCCATCCCGGACCGGACCTCCTCAGTGGTCATACCGCCTCCATCCAGGATCTCTCTGCCTCTCTTTGGACTCCTCTGTTCTGCCTCCGCTTTAATTTAATTTATTTATTATGTGTGAAGTACAAGCAGCAACTGCTCCTTCCTTTCCGTAAGAGTCTTTATTGCGTCTTCTTTACACGCCGAGGATCTCGCATCAGCTGTTTGACCCGACTGCTGCTCCTCCTGTGTGACAGGATGACAGCTTCTGTTTTGAAATAAATTGTATAGGTCTATTATTTACCTGTCTCCAAGCGCCTAATTGTTTCCTTTCTTTATATATATAGTGCGCACCAATTATAAAATAAAAAGTGTCTCCTTGTTTTATCTGGTTAAGAAGGATGTTTCACTTTAAATAATAAAAACAAAAGTTTGACTTATCTTCATTGTGGACACTGGATGGTCCTGCGTGTTCTGTTGGTGAAGATATGTTTTTACTGTCCCCGTGTACAGTAACACCAGTCAGAGCAACAATTCCATTTATGCTAAAAACCCGTCTGTCAAATGCAGACAGCTCTGTGGTGTTTGTCCACCTCCCGTAGCGACTCTGGACCTCTGGTTTCTACTGAGCTAAGAAAACCAAACAGCAATTGCTGGTTCTGTTCCACTTCTGCAACAATACCTTCATCTTGCTGTCACAGAAAGTCATTTATTTATTGTTTATTTTGCTCTTTTGGCCATTATTTTATGGATTTCCTGTATGGGCTTTAAAGGAAGTGCTGTTACCAAATATGGCTAATTGAGAGTGTTTCTGTATGCAATAACTGTGAACGGGCATGAGAACCTGAGTACGCACAAGTGGGATTTATCAGCACATGATTGCGGAGGAGGAGTGTGAGTACGAGTGGCCACCGCACATTTGATAAATCCGACTTTTGACTGTTCGTACGAACGTTCTAAATTTCATGCGTAAGATAAAATATAGGACAGTTTCTACGAACGTTTGATAAATGAGGACCCTGGTCTGTAATGAGGTAAGCATCCCAGAGGATTCAGAACAGTACAGTGTTTGTTTTTCTTCTACAGGTGAAGAGTCCAGCCAGAGTATCGTGCTGTGGAATGACGTCACATGCCAGCGGAGGATCGGAGAGGTAAGTTTCAACAGGTTGATAAATAAGAGCTAAGTTAAGTAAAAGGTTTGTTTGTAGAGGACAGGAGAGCGTGGGATCGACCTGCACAGGTAAGTATCAGAGCAGGATAAAATGTGATTTTCTTTTCCTTCTCTTGTCTGTAAGTGTAATTTGGAGTGAGTAATGAAAGAAAAAGTAACTACAGGTTAATCTCATTGACCTACGCACTCTTGGGACCATGGGTATAGTGAGGTGACACGCTATCTTCCCAGTCCGCAAGCTCTGACCGCCTCCTGAGAGGTAAGAAAAGTTGTGAAAACAGATGTTTCTGCATTTTAGTTCAAATAAGTTTACCAAGTCTACAATATACATGACCAGTTTATAAAAGTTTCAAACGCTTCGACCCACTTTCTCATTAAGTATTGCGCATTACCATCTTCAGAGAGGTTATACAGAAATTGTATAATGACAAATTTCTGTCTAACCTGACAAATTGGAGTGTGAAGCGGTTTGTGTAGTTCGACCTGAAAAGCGCTACACAAATACAACCATTTTCATTTTCTATACAAACTAAACTAGAAGGCTCTAACTTGGATTCATGATGCTCATTATATTTTTGGAAGTGTAATTGAAACATAGTCTGTCATTGATCGTGTTACATCTCTTTTAGGTTGTAGTTAACCGTTGGTGGGCACCAGCATTTTCCTATGAAATGTATATTTTGGAACAGCATTAATTAATAAGGCAGTATGGCCATAAGAGATAATGAAACTGAGTAATTAAGATTATAAGTTGAAGTCTGAAGTTTTTGAAAGTAAGAAATGTAATGATTGAATTTATATATGACTGTGTCACTGATGACATCATTGCACCACAATCCTCTTAGATTACACCACTCTTAGTGAACAATGGATTTTGAATATTTTAGCTGTTTTTTAAATTATTTTATGGTTGTTATATTTTCCTAACTTCTTGTACACGTATTACAACACAAACATCCTCTGTTTCTAAATGTATTTTGTATTTGTGTTCATGTCAGTAATTAGTAAATTGTTAAAAAAAATAAAATTTGTAATCTTATTTACATAAAAAATTCCTTCAGACAATTTGAAAAAAAAAAGCCATTGACATGCAAATGTATCCTTATTTTTGCTTTTTTTATCATTTTGTCCAAATAAAAACAAAATTAATGTCTGTATACTTTATTTTACAACAAAACAATTCTGATCACAACCATCTAACTATTGCCGCCTGTCCCTGTGTTTGCAAGTAAGACAGAATATAATGTTTTAGTGTGTTATACCTCTAAAAACTGATCAGGCAGATTCCACCTTCCTCTGCCTGTGCCTCAGCTCTGATCTTGTGGATTATTTTTCCTGCACGCCTGTCATGCTGTATGGAGTGTTTTGAGAAGGACCCAAATGCAGGAAAACATGTGGAACTAAAGAATACAATAAAATAAACTCTATTAAAGAAAACAAAAGTCTGACATAGCAACAAAATAAGTTACTTACAAACATGAAAAACTGAGACACAAAAGCAAAACATGGCGTAGCTGATGGTAGGAGCTGAAAACTGACTAACAAATAACAGAATGATTCAATGCCTACTGAAAGTCACAGTTTTATGAGTCCAGCATCCCCTCATCATTTATAATAACCCAAGGTGAAACCTCCCAAACCATCTGAAGTGTAATCGTGAGATTAGGGTTAGAATATTGAGTTCATCATTTGAACAATTCAGTTCTGGTTCTGTTGAAAAACCTTTAAAGTCACTGGTCATAATTCTGACCATATATGTTGTTAATGGAATGCCTATGCAGTTTTTCCAAACTTTGGTCCTCAGGACTTTCTGTCCTGCATGTTTTAGATTTTTCCCTACTTTGGCACACAAGATTGAAACTGATGGATAATTTGCAGCCTTCTTCAGAAGTTAAAGAGAAGTTAATTTGCTTATTTGAATCAGCTGTGTTGGAGCAGATACACATCTAAAACACGAGGACCAGGGTTGGGAAACATTAATCTAAAGAATAACCATTTAGTAAAATTAACTTCAAAATTCCTCAGACTTATTATACAAGACAATAAAGCTACAACTTGAACTTAAATCACATATAGACATCACACAAAAACCCCAAAATGATGTTGCTTCTAATTTTAGTTTATAGCCCAAACTTGAGCCCCTAATGTTATTTTTTAAACAGAGTTTAAATACTTATTTACAAGTTTCCCACTGAAAACATCATGAGTTAAAGATTAAAGTTTCAGGGCTCTGCTTAGTTTTTAATGTAAATTACCTTAAGATTATGAAGTCATGATTCTTTCCTCTATCATACCATGTGTCTCTATTCAATACCTGAACTCATTGTGAAATGCTCTGGTAAGTATATTTGCTAAGGAATGTTCACATGTACGCACCTCTTTATGCCATGTATTTTTGTGCACATTTACATGGTGGTCAGCAAATGTATGTGTGCACAAAGCCTGGGTGGTTCAGTCATCCCCCAGAGCTCAGTAGATAACATGTGCTGCTCCTCCACTCTGTCTGGCTTTGTAACTATATCTGTCCTTACTTTCTCATGGAAATAAATAAAAGCGCTCCCGCTACTCTCACTACATAAAGGGGAGGCATGCTTCATATAATTGTTTGAGACCAGGACAAACTTGAACCATTGATATCTGTGTATTTATTACACCTATGGCAATATAAGGCAGAGCAGAGTGAGATATCAGCTTACCTTGAGCACTGCGAGAGGGAGAGAGTTTAAGATAAAGGATATTTAATATCCAGTGTACGCCAGCAGGGGCCTAAGCCTCTAATAGCACTTGGGGTTTCTGAACAGTTAATGCCTTCATCTTTGTCTAAACACACTTTTATAGACTTTAACTGTAATGATATAAAGAGAGAAGGGGTCACAGATAAATGTAGCGTAATGGCTCAAAGCTGAAGATTAGCCATGTATCATGTCTAGGGGATAATGCTTCAAGGCAGTTCTTCCAAAAAGGTGTTATCTGCTGCTGAAGGAAAACGAGAAAGAAGGAGACACACACACAGAGACACACACACACACATCCAGAGACATATATTAAATAATGACCTCCTCTTATTGCTCTTATTTTCTCACACCTTTTCAACAGTGCTTTGCATTTTGTCACATTGTGTTAGAATAAACGACGAGGTCATTTGGGCTGTAATGAATCTGTGCAGCCAATATACATAGCTAGTGACAAACATTACCGAGACACCTCCTGTGTTCTAGGACACATTACCTTTGCTTATTTGGTGTCTAAATGATAATGAGATTTCATGTGACAACCTATACCACTTAAATGTGAACATAAATCTTAAAAAATAAAAAAGCCTGTTTTTTCAAACTGTGAGAAAACAACAGCCCCACTTAGAGACCATTTAGACACCTTTTTACTCTGAACAATCAGGCAGCCTCTTGACCTGTTAGGGAGGAGGAAGATTCAACGAACAATATAGCAAAACTGATACATAGAGAGGGGTGTTGTGGGGGGGGGGTAGTGTTGTTGTCCTAATTATGCACTGGGGTGATGCATTATTTACCAAGCCAACAAACATTGACAGGGCTGGATATGAGTAAAATAATTTATGATGAGATCCTTCTTTCTTTTCTTCGTTTCAGCCTGTGTCTGTCCTTCACACTCCAGCCCCCCATCTTTAAATCAAACTTCAATAAAATCTGCCACCCATTTTGCATACCTTTCTGAAAAACCTTACAGGGATGTAAGATCTTTTATTCAACAATTGTGTAAGGTCAAACCAACAAAACAAAAAGATGGAAAAGGCAGTAGCCCCAGTTTTTTAAACTCAACTTGAGCTACTGCTGCGGAATTAAAGAACATTAGACATGCAGGGAAGGAGGGTGGGAAAATATTGGTTTGAGCTGTATAAGCTGCCAGTCCGTAGATCACCCATATGAAACATTCATCTTGTAAAAAACCTACAACCTAAATTCAAACGTGAGCTTTAAAAGTTGTACCTATGGCACAATTGAAGTCGCTTAATCTGCTTCAATATTGCACCTTTCCTTATTGTCCATCCATTTTCTAAACCCACTTGTTCCTGTTCAGGGTTGTGAGGAGATGTTGTCTATCTCCAGCAGTCATTGGGCGAGAGGCGGGGTTACACCTGGACACGTCACCAGTCCATCCCAGAGCCACAAACAACCACTCACACCTAGGGATAATTTAGAGTTACTAAGTAACCATAAGCGTGTTTTTGGTTTGTGGGAGGAAGCCGGAGTACCTGGTGAAAACCCACACATGCCGGGGGGGATGGGGGGGCACGCAAACTCCATGCAGAAAAGCACCAGCCAGAATTTGAAGGACATTCTCACTTTAAGGCAACAGCGCTACCAATTGTGCCACCATGCAAGATGCAAGATGTTCTTCAAAATATTACAATTTCAATCCATGGAGAATTTGATTTTAACAAATGGCTTTTGGACTATACAGATCAAAGGTCTTGTTTGGGAAAACCGGATTTAAAAATATTGGAATGACAGTGTGAAAACTTCACAGGTTTTCTTTCTAGTTGCAATGGCACCACAGACAGAAACACTGAGAAGAAGTAACATCCATCTTTGATAAGTCAAACTCCAGTTATTACCCCCGCCAAGGAGGTAATGTTTTCATCAGGGTCTGTCTGTCTGTCTGTCTGTTAGCAGGATAACTCAAAAACTTATTGATGAATTTTGATGAAATTCTCAGGAAAGGTCAGAAATGACCCAAGGAACAGTCGATTAGATTTTGGGGATGATCCGGATTACCATCTGGATCCAGGATTTGTTTTAAGGAGACAGACATAGTACTTCCTACAATATGGACACTTGCCGGAGGTCTGCGCTCTCCGAGTGCTTTTCTAGCTATACTTCCATACTACTCAGTAAACACAGGGTGTCTCTGTTAGTTGATTTCTTTATGTTTTAATGTGGTTTTGGAGGCTCACATTAAAAACCATTACAGTTATTTGTAACATTTTACAGACTTTTTCAATACAATTATGAACCCCTTTTGCAACATTTTAGTTGGGAGTGTTACCAAAATTTATTCTCAAACCAAAGTAAAGATCACAATCTTCTGTATCTTGTCAATGTTTTGGAAACTGGCGATTTCAATTACACAAAAGATCAAATCAATAAAATACAAAAGTTTGCTTTAAGAATAATTACCTTCTGCACAAATGATGTTTCCCTTGCCTCCACATTTATCATAAATACTTTTAATGAGGCTGTAATTTAATCTGAATCTGAGATAGTAAGAACTATTGTGACTGCATGAACAGAGCATGCCTGTGCCTAAATGAGTCCTTCATGAAATGGAGGATGGAAAAATTCTTGGACTGTTAGTTCCTATTGGATCTAATGACTCAAACTGGAAATAAAAGTGCCTTGTGTTTTATAACCTTGATTAAAATATATCAAATAATAAATTTAAAAAAGCATATATGTAAAATTATCATTTTATTTTGACCATTTGAATTTAAGTAAAGTAACTTTGACAGTATTTTCACAGTGTCAAACTATTACACGTATTACAGTATATAATATTTTGAGATGCATGATGTAATTTGTAAAAGTGTTTCTGGAGAAACATGATCTGCCGTTGCATAGAATTTAATGGCTTGTGGTAAACTAGTCAAAATGGATGCTGCAATTTTAAAGTAATTTAAAAGGGTTAAACTCCAATAAAAATATATTCAGCAGAATCATTTCAGACTCATGATAATGTACTGTACTTTCCCTGCTGTAGATCTTTAGATTCCAGGTCAGAAGTCCAAAAAGGTCAGGAAAAAATTAATCAGAACAGCAGCTTCTTAGTTTTTTCTCTTTGTTTCTAGTTAACAGAATTCCTATATCAAAAAACAGTCCAATTACAAAAAAATGAAATATCAGCAAGATTCCTATACATAAGCAAAGCCTTTATGATTTACTTGCAAAGTGGGCTTCCATCTCACAACATTTTTGATTTAACTTCTTTGTATGCAAATGCATGATTGTGGGCGGCTTTGGCTCAGTGGTTAGAGTGGTTGTCTTCCACTCGGAAGGTTGGGAGATCGATCCCGGCTTCCATCACCACATGTCGAAGTGTCTTTGGGCAAGATTGAACCTCATGTTGCCCGTCCATTTGCACATCGGGTTGTATGAATTAGCCCCTCCCTTCTCCTTCAGATTTACATATTAGATAAATGAAAAACTTGTAGTGTTAAAACGCTTTGAGTGGTCTGAATGACTAGAAAAGAGCTATACAAATTCAGGACATTTACAAAGTTTCATGCATCATGATGGTTTAACACCAGCAGTATGTACAGTATATACCACCTCTGGCTTATGACAAACAGTAAAACATTTGTAAAGGATGGGATCATCCATCATGTGTTGTGGGGCACAAAGAAAGAGACAAGCTTAAAAGCATGAACTAAAGTCCCCAACACAGGGTAGAGACAGATAGAGAAGGGAGGGGTGGGATAACTAAATTTATATCATATTACACAGTGAAATGTGACCCCATAATGACATCAGTGAAATTCAATCAAGTCCTTGACTCAGTATTACTTAAGGTAAACCAGTGTCCTTCCTGATGTGAAATGAGAAGATTTAATCTAATGTTGCTGTTTTTACTACTGCTTCAACTTTGGATACAGTTTGGGTGATGGAAGCCAACGGAAATTACCAGAGAAAACATCAAGTTGCTGATTTCTTTCAGCAGAAGAAACAGCAATGCTTCTAAGATATGCACTAACACTAACAAAACCAGCAATAATCGTTGTATTCACAAGTAGTATAACAAGTAAAATCAATGATCACAAAAGCATTGATACCTTCAATTTACTGCCACTTCACCTCCTTGCCTGTGTGTGTAAAATCCAGAACAGAATTTAAAATTTTACTTTTAACATAAAGCTCTTAACAACCAAGCTCCATCTTACATTAAAGATTTGTTTACATATTTGTCTAACAGAGGATATAACTCTCAGCCTACAGATTTGCTTGTGGTTCATGGAGTTTTTAAAAGGAAAATATAAGGAAGAGCTTTCAGTCTCCTCTGTTGTGGAACCCGTTTTAATCTGACAGGCAGAGACCTGATATTTTAAAGACTAGAGTTAGCTCGGGTTGTCCTGATCCATGCCTTTAGTTATGCTGCCATAGGCTTTGATTGCTAGAGGACATACAGACTACATTTCTTCAATCTGCTGTCTTTACACCATACATGATGTTTGTATTTATTATCATGGCTGCTATTAATTTAAACTCAGTTTCAGTTTCAGTAGAAACGATAAGAAGCCCAACTCTTCCTTGGTTGTCTATGCTTCTCTCTTGTCTTCTCAAACACCAACAGGTTGAGGCAGAACACCAATTAACCTGAGCCTAGTTCTGCTGAAGGTTTCTTCCTGTTAAATGGGAGTTTTTCCTTTCTACTCTCACCATTTTGTGCTGCTCTGGACTAGAGATTGTGTTGAAATGACAATTAAACCCAATATGCTGGTTTCCTCGGATAGAAAACTAACTGGCATTTCATACTGAATCTGTTTGCTTAGTACAGTTAATTGAAATGTTTGTAGGGTTTTCCCATTTTTATTAAATACCTTCATTTAAAGCTGGATTTCTGTTTACTTGTGTTATCTTTCAATCTTTCTCAGTCAGGGAACCTTGCCTTGATGCCTTGGTCCCACCCCGATTGCCTAGGAGATAGGTCATCAGGGACCGCCAAGGCATGTTCCAGTGTCCATGTGCTATGGAGGCATCTGTCCTTCTTTTTTTCTGCCATTTAGCTGGCTGACCAAAGATATATGGAACGTGCCTTGATGCCTTCCCTCAGTCAAAAAGTTCCATTAATACAGCGCAGTATTTTCAAAAAGATGGCAGATCAGGAGCCAGCAGCTTCTAAGGCAAATTTCCAGTTTAAATGTAAGTCAACTACTTGTTAACCTTGCAATGCAAGATGGATTCTCTTGAGATTTGGAGTTTTCCAAACCCACGAAAATCCATCTTAACCAGCTCTAACTAAACCGTCTGACTCCCTCAAATAATGTTTGCACCAATCATGTGTTAGCATTTTGCTTTGGGGCGGGTGTTCAGGTATGATTGGCAGCAAATGCCCAAGCAAAGCAAAACAAACATGGCAGTGCCGGTGGATGCACGCATAAAAGAGGCTATTGAATCTGTCTTAGGAGAACTAGAGTCAGGCGTTCGTACCCAGAAAGGACACGCGCAGATTTCCGTTTGCAAGACTACGAGAAAGTACAGTACCTGTGACGGGCCCGAAGTCCGTAGGTGGTGTGAAAAAAAAGCCATGTACCTTCTGGATACATGTTGTCATCCTTCTTCCTGCTTGTTGTTGTGTGTAATAACAAAATCACATGCTTTTTCTGTATTCTCATGGGATTTCGTGATCCCTGAGCCTGTGACGCTACGCAAGTAATTTACGCGTGTGAAGCGCTCCCGGTAGGAAGAGACACGCTGCTGATTGCGCGAGCAAAACGTTGCGCGCTGCTGACACATCCAGTTGAAAGGAGAGATACTACTGTGGAAATGTTTGAGATGTATTAGCAGAGGAGTCTCTAAGTAGACCACTATACTGTATGTGTTTCTCAGGTACCAAACTCAAACTTTTTTTCCCACTTATATCTTACTATAGATTGTTATTTGATCAAATGACAAGTGTTTTTTTTTTTTTAGAAAAATCCACTACATCCATACAGTAAATTGGTGCAGATTTATTCACTTTTTACATCTTAATAAAAAAATGCAGGTATCATTCAATGTGAATGTGGATAGCAGTGTGTGTGGGCACACATATATATTTTTTATTTAATTTTTTCATGAATGTTTTTCCAGATACTTCCTGTAATTTTATTTTGTAGAGTCTTTGTGTTTCCTGTTTGCCCTTGTACGTTTCATTACGTTTGTGTGTTGTCAGTGGTTTTGTTGTTTGATTTCTTCTGTTCTGATTTTTTGTTCATATTGTCCTTATAGTTTTTCGTTCTTTTTTATTTTTTTATTTGAGCGGTTCTCATGTGTTTGCAGTCTTTTGTGTAATTTTGTTTTGGTTATAGTGTTTCAGATTTCCTCTACTCCTCAGGACACTCTTTCCGGTTTGTTCTCACATGTCCAACGTTCCGCTGATTAGCCTCCTCGCTCCTTTTCATCAGCTGCACTCATTAAGTAATCACCCACACTTAGCATAAATACACATTCGTTTTTTCAGTTAGTTTGTCTGAGCCTTCTTTAAACATCGCCTCGAGCACCACGTGTCTTCCTGTGTGTTCCCTTTGTATTTTTTTCAGTTGTTTTTTGCAGCCACATCAGCTCTCTTGTTTACTTTATTAAGTATTATAATTTTACTTTATTCTTCAAGCCTCCTCAAGAGTCCTGTCTAAATTTAGGCCCTTTACCACACTACTCTATGACAATCAGAACCAGCCTGATACCAATTACGATAGAAATAAAAAAAGTTTGGATCAAAAGTCATTCATATTTTCTTTACAGGAATGAAACAGATCAAGAACTGCCTGATTTATGAGTTCATAATCCAATTCTGTTACACATAGATGTTCAATTCCATTCTAAGGCCACAAAACTGAAGAACAATAAAGATCATCTAAATTTTTTGCTTTGCTTAAATGTTCCAAACTTTTTTTTTTAATCCTAAATAATCATCTTTTAGGTTTTAATGTGCAATAAGTTCAATATTTCCATCTTTATGTTCAAGAGTGTTTTAATATGCTTTTATATGATATATTACTATTTTATAAACTAAATGTTTCATTCTTTGTAATGCTAACTCTTGTGCTTTATTTATCTGTTTTTGTTTTATATTTTATTTTATTACTTCTACACGTATTGGTTTTCAAATGTATGTTAACATGTTTTCATTTATATTTTCTTTGTTTTTGAATAGGAGAACAAATATTCAATCTATATAGATTAAATTTTAAGTTTTTCATCCTAAAATTTTCTCCCTGTTAAACACAATACCCCCTTTTCCACTACCCATAACCATTAGTTTGAACAACAATGACTTATCTCTGCAGGCTCTAATTGACTCCAGTGAAGAGCAAAATTCGATAGAGAAAAGACTAGAAATCCAAGTCAGTCTATCATCAAAGCCTATTACCTTCACCCCTGACTATTTCATCCATTAATGGACAACATTTTCCACCATCACCCATCAAACCAAACCCATCCTAACTGTTTTTTTCTAGAAACCATTGTGCGAACCTACAGTTCTTAATCTTTCAATCCTCCCAGTTACCCGTCACTTTTAGTTGGCTAATTGAGCAAAACCCTAACATCAGTTGGACTGAAAACAGAATAGAAAGGAGCCCATTGATGGACATCTAATTGTCACATTCTCTAGTTAACCCACCTGTCTCACATACTCCTCCCTCGCTTGAATGTTGTGATCAGCCAGACTCAGCTAATGCGAGCTCTGCTTATTATGACCTAGCCCTCCTGTATACGTAGTTAAAAGAATGCTTTGCCTTTACCCCCCATTGTCCCTATGACTGTACCATTGACCTTCTCACCAGCACCCCACTGTCATCTCGTCACCTTTACAACCTGTCCAAGCTTGAGAAAGAATCCATGGAAAAGTACATTTTTCTTTTAGCAGGAATAATTAAGCCCTCATCATCACCAGGAGAAGGCCTCTCTCTTGTGGATTAAAAAAGACAAGACCCTACAATCTTGTATTGATTACAACATTAAGACCAAGTACCCTCACCTGTTGATCAGCCCTACTGACTTACCTTTGAGTCTTCATGTAGAGCGATTGTTTTCCAAGCTAGATCTCAGGAATGCTGACTAACCTGTCAGAATCCAGGAGAGGGATTTAAAAAAATATTACCCCCCCAACATTTTGGATATCGGTGATGCTTTTTTTCAATTTCTTATCAATAATATCATCTGAGATTTTTTAAATCTCCTAGTGCTTGTATTCGCAACACAGAACTTTGTTCTTCTTCAAACTGAGATTCTCTAAAGATTCAATCCTGACAGCTCTCTGTGGATTTCCTGTAACTGACAGCCATGATGGTCTATTCTTGAGAATGGACAGCATCTGACAACTTAACTAAGTTTGTGATTAAAAGAAAAAAGTCCTCTCTGCAACATTGGCACTATCTGGATGCCTCCTCTTTGTCTTTGTTCATCCAGTTCTGTCTCTCTCCAGTCTCCATGTGTGTCCCCTCTTCCATTCTCACCTTCACCCCTCACTTCAAGTTCCTTACTCCTTGACTGGCTAATTGACAATATAAATATAATAGGTCACGCTGCCACGTAGCACCGAAACCTGCAATATTCTACAAATAAACATGCACTAACTTACCTTGTCCTATGCCTTTTTATTCTGGTTCCAGCAGTTCCTATTGATCTGAGTATTTCTGTTTTCAGTCAAAATAAATTTGTCAATGGGTTTTTAATTTGGGTTTGTCTTTAGCCATCCACTAAAATGTCAAAGACAATATACATGCTAGATGTACTTTTTAATGGCAACTCACTGATATTCCTGGGAGAAAACGTATTACTAAGGGATACCGGGAAACATGTGATACAGAAGCATGTTCCAGTAAAAAAAGGTGAAGCAAGGTCCTGCTTTTTGTGTCATTATGAAAGCCAAGACACTAATCAGTGTCAGAACTATTTCAGGCTGGTTTTTATCTCTGTCTGGGTTAAATTTAAAATGTATCTCTTTGAGCATTCTAATATTTTTCCTGAAGAAATTTCCACAGGCATTTATATAGTACATCTGTTGAACTGTCTATCTATCTGAGATGGACTGATAAAGTAAAAATAATACGTTTTGTAATATTTTGTTATTTTTTTGCTTACACTACTTTGCTTATTTTTGTAATTAAAAGTCTTTATTTATAAGTTTTATGTAAGGATGTAAAACTTATCATATTTTGTAAGGCTAAAGAAAACCCACACTACACTATATGAAAGTGCAAAATAAAGCTGATAACTTATGGAGAACCCAGAAGTAACCTCTTCCTCAAACATAATAATGGCTTTGACTTTATGAGTATTTACAGTGTACTTTTACTGGTGTAGAAAATTGTATTTTTCAGACTGAGACTTGGTACTGGCAATGGTATCTGGGAAAGAACAAAAAACCAAAGATGCCATCCCCTAGGACATCCCCACCTTTAATATTACACAAATTTCGAAAACATCAAAAATTACTTAAACATTACATCTTTAATAACCTCCTAAACAGAATAAATCTTGCCAAACTTCAGATTTGCACATTAGTCCAAAGAAGGTACTGTCTGAAAATAGTTCTGCTGTCACTGCATTACAGTAACAAATAACTAGACAACAAGAAGGACAGAAAAAGTTTGTGTCTTTGTGACAGTTCTGCTGTGATCAAAGAAACTGTAGCCATGGGAGATGTGGATTAACAACCATTTAATGATGAAGAAAAGTTTGTGTTTTTCTTGTTAGGTGTTTGTTTGTCTATGCCATCAATTTCTGAACAAGACAGGCTGGCAGGCAGAAATTCTTTTTCTTTTTTCCCCTTTTTTTAAGGGGGGGTTAACAAACTCATGGGTGTGTTTGTTAAAAACCATGAAGGCATGCAGGCACAATGTTGCCTGTTGAATCACATCATCAGCATCAACAATAAAAAAAAACAAAAAAAAAATAGGAGACAGATGTAAATGAATATTCCTCACCTGTCTGCCTGTGTTGACTCCTCTTGTTTGGATTTCACAGTGGGGGAAAAAAATAAAAGCGTATATTTACTTTTAATTGAAAGGAAATTAAAGACGCATCCACATCCGCATGTGACAAAGGAAGATCAGAAGGCTTGGGAGTGATGATAGCTTTTGTTTAAGATGGATTTCATAAAGAAAACCCCCTACTGATAATAACAAAAAAGAAAAAAAAAACTTGGACATTTCTCCAAATACAATTACCTCGGCATCACCTGATTAAATCAAATGCATTTGCATTCTGTTTGCATGCAGTGTTCCGTGAACCAGTAAACAAGGCAGGCAGAATAAATCTGATCTGTTTTCATGCTCATAGTTGGTCTTCTGTTTGCTACATTTTATTCTGAGTATTTGAATTTTTATGAATTGTTAAATAACTGCACAAACATACACATAGCTATGTAGATGGATATTCTTAAGATGGAGGGGTATATTTGTGCATGCCAAAAACGAAAAGATCGGAATGTTAATTCATGTTTTCAGACAGATGTTGTTTGGCTGGAAAGTTTGGCAGATTAATATTTGACTGTGTCTGATGTGTGCTTAGGAATGTATCAAAGAAGATGCATCATTTTGGGGCCTACCAGAGGATGTTGATGCTGGCATGATGACAAAAAGCATAAGGCCAGACTTGGCACCAGTCTGTCATATACTTACAAGCCTGGATGGTTGGAAAGACATGCGGTGATTACACTAAGGTCTTGCTCATTCTAATCCTTGACCCTCTTTCTCCCTGGACACTTGGAACTTAAATCTTTAAAGAACATTTTTACTCTTCCTAATTTTTTATCTACCAAATGTATCAAATTTTGTAATGGGCACAGTTTTTATTGGTCAACAGAGCATTAAAACCTTCCACCCTCAAAAACACATTTCACACTTAATACCTTCACTGTATTGTGTGGGTCAATTTTAGTCCAGGCAAGAAATGACTGTCTATACCGAATTTTGAACTATAGATCCATTTAGAATGTGTGAATAGTCTATCTGCCATTAATAACTAAATAATTATTTTTATCAATGTTTTAATTGCCGGGATAAAACACATTTTGGGGTTTTTGTTTTTGAGGATAAACATTTATTGTCACATTTAATGTCATATCCTGTTTTACTTTAGATGTGAAAAGATAACCTTAATTACTTAATTATATTTCATTGACCATGCACTGGGACAGTTCATAGTTGAGTATAAACGCATGTAGAAAATGACTGATTTTATTTTCAGCACCAGGTGGCAGTAATGAGCCAAATCACAACCCCGGCACTTCCACTAACCACCAGAAATATACAGTATTATTCCCCACTCCAAGTCACATTTATTAGCCAGAAAAAAACAATTCCTGTGGGCTGAAACAAAACTTTGACTATAGAGCAGTTCAGTCACTGAACCAGCAGGATCTTCTGCTCTCCTTTCTTCTCTCACACACGTGTCCACCTCTACAACCTCTCTGCACACCTAGAACTCACTGCCATCAGAAAAACATTGTGATTTATCATCAGAAAAAAACAGCAGTGAACATTTTGTAAACAGATATCTGCAGTAACATTTGTGGCGATTAAAGGATAAAAAGTTGAAGTAGAACGAGTAGAGAAATGACGCAATGAAAGCGAGCAGTTCACGTAAACAGCACAATGTGCAATTAAATTGAGCTGTCTCAAAAACTAAATCAACAGCAGCGAGTTAGAAACAAGCAGTTAAACTGGTTGTTTTGGTTTATTTGCATATTAAAAGTGTCCCTTTTTTATCTTTGCAGACGCTAACTCAGGCACTTCTTCTTCCGCAGCAGAGCAAGAGCTCAGCCATACTCACTCTAGTGGTGGAAAAAAATACTACAAGTTTGCAGACCTGACAAAAAAGGAAAAAAGCACAATAACTTTAAAAAAATTAAATCACATATGGAATTATGGCAAGCAACATGTTTTTTAGCTCACTAATTATGGTATTACTTTATTTTTTAAAAACATAATATTGAAAATTCTACAAAATTCTACATAGTATGCCTTTAAAGTGGCAAGAATGACAATCAGCTTCTCCAGATCTGAGAACACGGTTCTCAACTAGAAATAGGTGGAATGCCGCCAATGGCTTGGTCTTTGTCTCAAGCGGAAGAATACATGTATCTTGGTGTATCATTCATGACTCATGGCAGGATAGAGCAGGAGATGGACATATGAATTGGGGCATTCTCTTCAGTAATTATGCCTACAGATGCAGGTTATTCCAGTCAGTCTAGTGAAGAAGTAGCTGAGCTGAAATGCAAAACTCTCAGCTTGTACTTCCTGCATGACAGAAAGAAGGAAATCCCAGATGCAGGTGGATGGAGTGAGCTTCCTTCGAGACTCAGCCCTAGAAGTAACGGGAGGACCTTAAAGTTAAGTACCTCCTCCTCCTCATCAAATGGAGTCATCTGAGGTGGTTCAGACTGTTGAATAAGAGCTGAAAAAGGAAGAGTGTTGTATGTCTTTCAGGGTGGAGTTGAGACAGGCCCTGGGTGGACAGGAGGTGTTTCCAGATAACTGGACAACTACTGCTAATGTGATCAAGGAGACAATCAGGAGAATGAGATTTGATGTAGGTGTGGCAGAGGAGTTCAACATGGTGATGGGAGTGCATCAAGTACCAGCCTCAAGCCCCTTCTTGTTGCTATGGTGATAGATAGACTGATGAGAAATGAGGTCAGACAGGAATCTTCATGGACCATGATGTTTGTAGATGACGTTGTTATCTGAGCAGGTGGAGGAACATCTGGCCAGGTGGAGGTGCACTGGAAAGAAGAGGGATAAAGGTTAGCAGCAGTAAGACAGAGTCCATGTGTATGAATGAGAGGGACACAAGTGGAACAGTGAGACTTCAGGGAGCAGAAATAAAGAAGGTGGAGGATTTACAGTACTTAGTCCAGAGTAACAGAGTTTGGAAAAAAGGTGAAGAAACATGTGCAGGTTGGAACAGGTGGAGGAGAGTTTCTGGAGTGATGTGGGACAAAAGAGTATCAGCAAGAATGAAAGGACAGGTGGACAAGACAGTGGTGAGACTAGACATGTCCTCTGGTTTGGAGACGGTACCACTGAGGAAGGGACAGGAGACACAGCTAGAGGTAGCAGAAATGAACATGTTGAGGTTCCTTTTGGGAGGGACGAGGATGGACAGGATCAGGAATGAGTCCATCAGAGGGACGACACATGTGCGATGTTTTTGAGTTAAAGTCAAAGAGACTGAGATGGTTTGGACTTGTGCAGAGGAGAGAAGGATGCTGAGGTGGAAACTGCCAGGCAGGAGGTCTAGAGGAAGACCAAAGAGGACATATTTGGATGTAGTGAAGGAGGACATGAGGTTGGTGTGAGAGAATAAGATGCAGAGGACAGGGTTAGATGGAGATGGATGACTTCCTGTGGCAACTCCTGAAGTGAACAGCCAAAAGGAAAATAAAAAGAAGATTCAGCATTTTAGAATTTGAGTTTTTCTGTGTGAAAAGCGATTGAGCTCTGGTGAGTGCAACGAAAAGTTCTCTGAACTTCAACTTTCACCTGGGGCTTTTTCAACTTCGCTCTGATCTTGGTCAGAGGAATAGTAAGAATTTTTAGAAGTTATTTAAACACAACTTTTCTCACTTACCAATCTGAACTCAATGTGTTTGCGCTGGGCTGCTCTCATACAGTGTTGTGTGCGGTGGTTTGTCAGTCCCACTAAAATACAGTTAGAACATTATGAATGACTTCGCTGAATACATGTCAAAATATGATTGTGTTGAACTAACTTATCAGTTAGTCAAAGAATCAATACGTTTAATACAATAATAATATAATATGTTTATTTAATCACATATTGCATGGAAACAAATTTGACCTTGTTTTATTTCATGAAGATACTGAATGTGATGGTGTGTTTTCAGGCTATGATTTTAGAAGCCACAGTTAAACATCATGATGCTGCTTGGTGTTTTTAACTTCTTCACTGCTGAGCAGTTTTCAACCATTTTAACCAGAATGGTACCAACGCAGAATTGTTATGTAGCCAAACTGAAACTCATAGTTTTATTCCACCTGCTCTGGATCCTGTGACCCCATTAAATATCAGACAGCCCAGGACTAAATCTGAGCCCTGGTTGAATGATATGACACTGGTGTCCATGAGTTGAGAGCAAGTGGACTAAAGACTGCAGGTATCCAGATGTTAAAGGGACATTGACATCATATCATAAAACTGTAAAGGACACTTAAAAAACACTGTGTTAAAACTTTTGTGAACTCTATATTTTACCCTATGGCCACTGATTCTCTTCTTAAAGAGGCCACTGTGTGTTTAACACAGTGGATCCCGCCATCATACGCTCTCATGTGGAGCAGTGGGCGTTCATCAGGGACATAGCACTAAAGGGGTTTAGGTGCTACGTGGCAGAGTGACCTATTTGTGTCAGTCTTAGTGAGCATGTGTCAAATGTCACCAACCTCAAAGTGGATGCTGATCTTAAGCTAATTTGTTATGCAAATGTGCAAAAGAAAAAGCAGCTTTAACATTTTTTTTTCATGCCCATTAAAAATGTTTTAACACAGCATGGAGAAAAATATGTTGTGAAGATTAAAAAATAAACGAAAAAAAATAATTATGTGGTTCTCCCATGTTTTTCGAAAAACATCAACCAATCAAATGGTTCGGCCCAGAAGGAATGATTGGACAGTCTCTCCAGTCATAAGGACTTCCGCATTTATTTGGTTTCTGTGCTCCTAAAAAACTGAGACATATTACCGCAGCACACCACTGCTGGGAGTGTTCGCCGCTCTACCATGTCACAGCAGGAGAAACAGCCGCCGGCTGGTTCCACGTCAGGTTCAGGACAAAGTAACAATTAATGTCAGTTGTTCGTTGTTAAATTGTTTTCACTTACCGGTGATTCCGCCATGTTACGGTACTTGAATGAACTGCGGACCAGTGTCTTGCACTCGGTCTTCTTCTGGGGCTACACATGTTTCCAAACCTGGGGGGGTATGGCTTAGAAGTTCTACCCGACGGGAGGGGCTGAGAGTTCTGTGACCTTGTTGACAGTCTAAGCTAGGGAATTTGAAATCAGGTTTATCAGCTTTGAACTGGACACTCAGTTTATTTTACAGTTGAGGCAAACTAAATAAATAAAATCCTTTCCTGGCAGGATTTTGAGACAGTAATCCATGTTTCTATTACTATTCAGTGGGATTACTGTAATGTACTTTACAAAAGGGTGAGTGCTTCATCCATTTCTCATATATAGAGGGTGCAAAATGCTGCTGCTTGTCTTTTAATAGGAACTCCAAAACCTGAGAACCCTATTCCAGTTTCACTTCATTAGTTGCCCATTCCTTAGTATTCATTGCTGCTGTTTGTTGGCAACAAACTTGAAAAGTTGTGGATGGATTTTCATGAAACTTTTCGGAAATATACAGAATGGGTCAAAGAACAACTGACAAGATTTTAGGGATGATCTGGATCACTATACGGATCCAGGATTTTCTTTTCAAGGATTCTTTAACATTGAGAGACATGGCTATCTTCCGTGCATGTGGCTGTAATGATACAATAAACTGTTTGGCAACTGCGCTGTGGAGGTTTGCGCTCTCTGAGTGCTTTTCTAGTTTTAAAAATGTCTCATTTATTTAAATCCCTTCATAGTTTTGCCCCATTCTATCTCTCCACACTGTTACAACTATATACACCCAGTCACTCCCTCAGGTCAGCTAATCAGCTGCTCCTGGTCTGAGTGTAAACTTAGAAGAGATTGGGCTTTTGCTGCAGCGGCTTCTAAACTGTGGAATGACATCCCTTTAGAGATAAGGCAGGCCTCTTCTCTTCCTGTTTTAAAATCCTTTTTAAAAACACATCTGGCTTCCACACTGTGTAAGATGTTGCTTTGGCTCGTTTAATTTTTTTGTTGATTTTATGCCATCTTATATTGTTTTTTATGTACAGCTGTTCGTACTTGTATTTAATTGGACTAGAAATAATATGTAAAACCTCCTGAGAAGTTAAGAACACAAGAGAAATTAACAATATCGTCTCTCATTTTTAAAATTTAAGCAGTGAATTACATTTGTTTTTGGATGTCTTAAGAAATACATTTTGATAATTCTGCATGAATCTTTTAATATAAGACAACTGAATATAAAAACATCACAATAGTACAGAATACTTATCGAGTTTGTTCCTCATTTTTAAAGAGGCCATTTCATACAAATTTCAGGACTTTGTGGTAATTTCTTAAGTATTAACCTGTAATATGAAACATCTAAAAAACGTCAGGAAACACTGATTAACAGACCTTTCAATCTGTCTGCATTAAAATTTGGCTGGTTCTGTCTGGCTTTGAGCAGCAGCTCGTTCATATTCATTATTCGAATTTGCTGGACTCTGATTGGCTAACAAACTAGCCTATGAGAGCAAGGTATACTGTTTCCTGCCTCGCTGCACATGGCAACGTCACACATAGTCTCTTCCTGTTTGCTACGTCTTATGCTAACAGCTTTTAGCCAGCAGCATGCTAGGCGTGGTTTCAACTGCGGGAGCTGCCAAATACTAACGAACAAAGGAGTTGTGACGAAACAGATACAGGCCATTCAGACTCAGGAGAACTCGGGTGTTATCTCCACATGCGTAGTTTGAGAGATAAAAACTAAAAGAGAAGTTGTTGACCTGTTTTCACACCCACTATGAAGGTAAGTACGGAAACGTAGTACTGCCAGAGTTGAGAAATAAATTTAGAAGCATCATCTCCTTATAACACTGCGCATGGCAACATCAGACGTACTCTCTTCCTGTTTGCTACGTTTTATGCTACAGCTTTTAGCCAGCAGAATGCTAGGCGTGGTTTCAACTGCAAACCTCAGAAAAAACGTTTTTTATGGAAGGGCCTCTTTAAGTTGCATTCTACTGTAGATGTAAAATGTGTACTGTGTTTGTGACACAAACCCAACACAATTTTAAAACGCTGTACCAAGAAATTTGTTGAAAAAAGACATTATGATGCTGTAAAAATGTACAGTTACATTTTATTTGTAATTGTAATGTAATCATAATCACTGTTATTTCTGCCTTCTTTGCAATTAAGCAGCAATTTAACAGCAATGTTAATCTCTTTTTAAATACGTGTTTACTGTCAGATAAATAGAATGTTATGTGCAAAGCAGCAGCAATGAAATATAACTAACAGTAGAAGTACTCTAGGTATTCAGTTTCTCTTCTAAAAACAAAACATCTATGCGAAAAGAAATCAAAGAATTATAATAATTCTAATGTTCTTAGAATTGTTCCAAATGTTTTATCATGCATGTATTAATATAATGTAACATTATGGGGAATAAACTTCATAACAATTGTTTTCTTTCTTGCTTTTGAATATCTAATATCGGTTCCTTAGATAGAAAATGTTTTATAAATAATTGATTGATTTTTCTGTGAAGTGCCTTGAAATTACTTTGTCATGAACTGGCGCTTTATAAATAAATAAACTTGAAACTTGAAACTTCTAGAATTGGTGAACAAAAAGTGTTCTAACTATATTTATAACAAGGAGAATAGTGTTTATTTACAATATCAAGTGAATATCAGTATCACTTTACAATTTTTCCATCTGTAAGAAGTTATCTAAGATTACATTTTGAAAGGTTAACGTTTCTTTTTTCCCACAACACATAACCCTTAAGAGTCAACAGCCCTGGGGTACATCTCACATTATACTATACTAGCTTGAAAGGGCTTCAGTGAATATGTGAAAAGAAGGATAGGAGTTGTCTTTATAATGTGCCCTTCTAGTATTTGTATAAAGGTGGGAAAATATGCAGAAACTGTTTCAGATTTGCCTGAGACTCATACAAACCCCAACCCTAACCCCAACTTGTAAATACTCCTGCTTCTATTCTGCAAAAGAAGAAAGCTGTTGATGATAATCCATCATGCATGGATACCACAAAAGATTAAATTGCCCACCACTCCTGCACCAAAGAGAGAGAACTTCCATTATCATTTAAAAAAAATATATTCAGGATGAATAAACCTGTTTATCAAAACAAATCAGATTGTTGCATAAAACTGCATGTTAATAAGTCACTTTCAGTCCACAATGTACTCAATCCAACTATTTTACTTTAAGAATTTAGTTTTTAAAGGTATATTGGTCAATCCATGTGGGTGGATCTGGGTGAAGGAAACTGCACTGCACTGTAACTATGTCATCAACTATAAGAACTCTTAAAGAGTGTTTGTTGTTGTTCATGTTGGCCCTTAACAGAGTTGGGTAAGTTACTCAAAAAAGTAACTAGTTACACAGTACAAGTTACTTTTAAAAAGTTATATATTACATTACCTATTTTCTCACTTCTGAAAGTAACTTAGTTAAACTACTTTCTGATTACTTTTGCACCTAAAAAGTGACCAGCAATATCTTTTTTTGACCCCCTTCTTTAATAACAGACATGAAAAAAGCATAAACAGCTGTGCTACATAAGTGCAGTGAACAATTGTAAACGTATATGACCTCAAGTTACACATTTGACAAGATCAAAATAAAGTTGTAATTGAGTGGACTGTCGAACAAGTAGTATTACAAGGTAAACTTGTACAAAATACAAATAAAAAGACTTGTAACAATAGCTATGATAACTTGAAGATACTACAAAGGAGTATTTGAGCCATTGTAGACGAAATAAAAATATTTTAGATTTCCAATCATAAAGCTGCAATTTTGAGATTTTATTTACATTTTTCCGGAAAAAGATTCTCATATTCTTTGATATCCAAAAGCCACAAATTTTCAGACGGAAACTCAGAAATTTTTATGATTAAATGTCGTAAATTTATGCCTCTAAACTAAGATATTTTCTGACATTGTAAAGTCAGAAATTGCCATGAAGGCCTTGAACCAGAGAGGCTGTGATGAAGAAGCTGCAACATGGCTGCATCAAGCCTTGGTCTTGTTATGTTGCAATCAGGGGAGGATTAAGGTGTGCAGGGGCCCCTAGGCTACACTTGTCTGAGGACCCCCCACACCCTCTGCTCGACCAGTGGGGGCCCCCAGAACACTTTTAACTAGCCAATGTGGGCCCCTGGGCTCAAGCCATGTCTAGCATGTGCATTAAGCTGGGCCTGCACACAAGGACAGTGAACTACCTGCGTACTAACAAAAAGTGCAGGAGTTCATATGGGTTCTGGTTAAAGAACATGCATAAAGTCACTTCAGTCGTTTGTGACGTGGGATGGGGCTTATGTAAACATGTCACTGGTTTTATTTTGAAATTAAAACTGACCCCCATCACAAGAGGCTCACACCGGTGAGAAGGGTCTAGAGTCCAGCAGCAAGCTACATTCTCAGTCCCCACCCTTTTCAGGCCCACCACTCTAAAGCCTCAAACAAACCACAACACACCACATACCCACACAGTAGATATAGAATAAATACACTAACGGCTTGCCATACACGCACTGACGTCTTACCTTGTTTATAGGACAAAATCAACAAAAACATCAGAACACAAACCACATTTAGAGGACGTTGATGTTTGTTTTTTCTGTGCGCATGCGTGAACTTCAGACTGGTGGGGCGTAGAAGCGTTGGGGCCTCTGAGATGCGCGAGCGTGCAGCTGTATCAAGCTCAATGGTTGGCGGGCTGCACTGCGCGCGTCCACCCTGCACTCGCGCTGTTTCGGAGACGGGGCGGGCTTTGTTGTGAGAACAGATCGGAGACAGAAGACTCACCAGGAAAAATGGCGACCGTGGGGTTCGCCGAACATCCTCCTGCCAGCCCGACCGGCACCACCGCTGCTGACACGTCCCGGTTAGCTTTGGGCCCTGGAGCTGTCGGGTGCCGGTCCGGGTCCAACCCCTACAGCAAGGGAAAGAAATGCTCCGCCTGCGCGGAGAGTCAGCCCGGCAGCGGCTCGGCCTGTCCCCCGTGCCTGGTCCGGAGACTCCCGCAGGGAGCAATCAGCTACATTTAGCCTAAGAATTAGTCAGCCCATCAGCTACTGCTTTTTCCTCAATGTTTGTAATGACCAATAGAGGTCAAGGTTAAAGATCTACTGGCCTATGAGGGCCCTTTCCACACGTGGGGCCCCTAGGCTGCAGCCTAGGATAGCCTGTGTATTAATCCGCGCAACATCTGAACTTGGTAGAACGAGTTATACTGCATTTCTGATATTTGTAATATTAAGACTGTAACATCTTTAAGTTTTAAAGGAGTCATAATCTGTTATTACCATGGATATCCATGCTCTATAATGGCTGTACAGGCTATAAAAAATCAAGTAAAAAAAATTGAAAAAGCCCTTTTTCTGAACCTGTTTTAGAAACACAATATTGTCTTGCGAGAATAATTGCGATATTTTGACTCTAGTGGATGGTCATTGTAATAATGCAAATCTGGGACACATTGAATGGTGGCAGGAAGGGGGGGGGGTTGACACAGTAACCTCAGAGTACAGTATTTCTAACATGGCACTCAAGGTCCCACTATGCTTATATACAAGATTAAATCGTTAAAAATAATTAGGAAACCATAATATAAAGTGAAATTTTCAGTTTATGACTCCTTTAAGTTTAGAACACTGACTCTTTCCATTTAGTCTACTAAACGGTACTTTGTAATGCATTACACCCAACACTGGTCCTTTAAGGTATAGCGTAGAATTTTGGGGAATTTCAGGAAAGAACCACCCTTACCACTTTTTGGAAAAATGTGCATGCGCACCACTCTGCCTGCCCCTGAGGGGGAACTCCCAGTTATCCACATGCACGCTCTGTTTACAAGTTGCTGTCGGGATCACAGGATACGCTCACTGCAGTGGCGGCTGGCCAATAGAGGGCGCTATCAAAAACATGATGTGTCAACAAATAAGAAATATATATATTTTTTATTACATGTATTTCGAGTTATAAACAGAGAAGATTGTATAAATGATTTCTGAAAGACAGAAATTGCTTTGTAAAACATGATTTCCTCCTGATTCTTCACTGCTCATATGTCTAGTTCAGCTCTTGGGCGCTGGAGAAAGCGCCTCAGGAGGCGGGCTTTTAGATCGAATTAGCCAATAGCAGATCTGCATTGCCAAATAGAAGAACTAAATTTAGCCAATAAACGCAGAGAAAATAACTTCACGAAGGACGATTTTTGAAGCACCCCAAACCACGTTAAAATACCACAAGATTATCTGCTATCAAACAGCCGATAAATGAGAAAGGAAAGCATTAATTAATATTAATCCACTTGTATCAGACACAAGCTGTGTATTAAAATAAATCAAATAGTCTTTGAATCCTTAGTGGCAGCATTTGCACTTTTTGATGAAATACACTTAAGTGATTTTAAAAAATAGGCTCTTTTCATACTAAACGGAAAGAGTCAGTATTCAAAACTTAAGACACTGAAGTAACTACTAATGATCTGTGCTTAAATTGATACTGTTTAAAATTTCAATTCAACTGTTAGAAGAAAGGAACAAGTGTGAAAAGAAGTCCATATTTCAAGGACTTTTATTGGGAAATCTGGGGAGCATGTGATCAAGGGAAGGAAGTGGCTCAACAAGGAATTCATTAAGGTGGCGCAAATACACAAAGGACCAGACAGTAAAAATACTGTGTGGAAAAAAAGCAGTGACATCAGCAGGCTACATTCAATCAAGTTCAGGAGAAATCTTCATCTTCTGAAACTTTTCATAAAGATTTTTTTAAGCCTGCTCTGTCCCGATTTGTTTAGCAAACAGAATTATAGGTCTGGGTGCCTTATTATGTCAGGACTCTATAACAGCTCTATACTCTATAACAGCTGAGGTTTATTTTACTCCTTCTGTTGTATAGTGTGCTTTATTTCTAAGACACAGCTGACTGTAGCTGGTTCCAGAGGTGAAATGGACAGACAGAGAGACAAAGACGTTTTAAAAACAGCATTAAGGTACAAGAGACACAGAGAAGACAACACAATGACAACAAAAACAGACCAAAACTATCACAAAAAAAAACAGTCCTAATACATTTGTTGCTGTCAATGATGAAGCCACATAAAAATCTAAGTAGTAGAGTAGATTTATTAGAGATTTTAACACTCAAACACAAGACTGAACTCAGGTACTGAAGATGCCAAGACTTGCAAAAGATAGGAGACAAGGTGGACAGATTAGAAGGCTAATGTAGCGACGTATGAGTGGAGTCCTGAGCTGGCAGACCAGATGTCAGAACAAAGAGAAGGTGAGTGTCTCAAAATAAGATGTATTGACCAATGAGGGAGAGAATAGAAGATGAGCAAAGGTGGAGTTGGACCAACACTTGTTATACTCTTGCACCAATTTTAGGAATGTAAAATAACAAAAAAAACAAACAATAAACTCAATCCCATTTGTCACATTGGCTTGACAAAAGTCCTGAAGTGAACTTGTATTTTGTATATAATAACATTTTGAAACTACTGCATTTATCCTCTGCAATTATATTTCCAGTTCTTCTCCCACTCATGATTCTGAGGTCACTCAACTTGATCCAGCTCCATACAGGTTTACACAAGTGGGGTCAAAGGCCAGAGCCATCATGGAACACTATCACTCCTCTTCACCCATTAAAAACAACAGAGTAAAAAGGCTCATCACTTTGCTCCGGAGATCATTACCTTGAATGTTACATGACCCAGTTCTAACTATTAGATGAGAACAGTGGGTTGTATTTGTTATTTGCTTAATGCTGCTTCGTTTGGACTGAGTTTATGGTAGGTCAGATTGGATATGTCTTAGTTATGGTATGGTGGGGGTTTAGATGATCAACACTCACATACAAAACATAATGTAAAATGTCAAACAATGGTTCCTTGGACTTCTAAAATAATAACATAATGTATAATATTATTCCTCACATATTATGCAGATTTTAAAGAAAATCTGCACGTTACAAAAATCAAATATTTAACTGAATTATCTGAGATCATCAGTTTTTATCTGTATATTCATTGATTATTTCTTGCTAAGTCTCCTTTTACAACATGTGTTTGCTTTTCAGTTTATTAAACAGTGGGAAGCCAAACGTCTGCATCATAAACTCCTATGGTTTTGTGCAAATGCAAAAAATAAATAAATAAAGAGGCATACCTAACAAATATAACTGTAATGTTGTGTAAATGGTTGAAGCACGGCATCCTTATAGAACTGTTTAAAGGAGAAGTAGTTTCTACAAGCACTTTTTCAAAATCTCTTATCCTTCAAACACCCATTGCACAATAACTTATAATTAACCACATATTGAAAGTGTTTTATCAAAAAAATAGTAATAAGAACAACATTACAAAGACTAAGATATAGTCAGTGGACAAATATTAGAAAAAGGAGTCAAACAGAGGCACGTGCATTTGAAGGCATGCCACTGAGATGTACTGCAATAACTAAAGAGACTATTTACCCTTAATTGATATGCCCTTTCTTACCATGAAAAGAACAATTATTTCTAGCACCACACGCTCCTTATGTGCACAGTACGCTATCAACATAGAGTGGCCTGAATGAAATGAACAAAACTCACAATCAAACCAATCCAAAAAGGGGGGCTGGCAGAGCCTTTTTAATCATTTCCTTCTTTAATTCCTTCCTGTAATAAAAACAGCTGAAGCAAGCTCAAAAATGACACAAAAATATGGTTGTGCTATGCCAATTTAATATAACAATGGTATGTTTGAGGTATTTTAGTCAATGACACATGATGAGCAACAATATAAAACAATGAGTGGATGCATACCACTTTCATGGCACATAACTATTTGGAAAGCATCCCCAGAAAAGTCATCGGCGCTTGCTGGCACCATGAAAAACAAATCCCCCTCTGTTGTGTCCCTCAGTAAGTCTATAGCCACACTTTATTAGGCCGGGACAGTGAAAATTAATGGTAAAATCAAGTTATAATGACTAAAACCGGGGAAAAATTTTCCATTATCTGGAATAGGGAGTCATTTGAAATCTATATTCTCGGCTCGTTTTATTTAATTATTCTTTGCGTTCTTATATATTTTGCAATGTTTTTGATAAACATAGATACACACACATATATATTCTGTATATATAGTATATAATATGATATATATGATGATCTGCTGACATTCAAATCGAGCATCATCAGAATGGGGAAGAAAGTTGATTTAAGTGACTTTGAATGTGGCATGGTTTTCAGTGTCAGACAGGCTGGTCTGAGTATTTTAGAAACTGCTGATCTACTAGGATTTTCATGCACAACCATCTCTAGGGTTTACAGAGAATGGTCCGAAAAGGGAAAATATCCAGCGAGCGGCAGTTTTGTGGGTGAAAATGCCTTGTTGATGCCAGTGGTCAGAGGAGAATGACCAGACTGGTTCGAGCTGATAGAAAGGCAACAGTAAATAGTAAAAGGTGTGTACTTGTATAACGCTTTACTCGGGTCTTACGACTCCCAAAGCACTTCACACTACAGTAGCTACGTTTACATGGGCACATTTAATCGGAATAAACGCCCAATCGGATAAAAAATACGTCATGTAAACATGTCAATCAGATTGTTTTGATCCGATGCAGCCTGATCCGAAAGAAATTTACTTCCGATCGAGAGGGGTGGTTTTGTCCGATCTTCATTCGGATAGACGTGCATGTATACACCCATTCGGAAAGAAAGGGTGAAAAGAGCCCTTTGCGCATGCGTACAACTTCAGCGTGACGTCTTTCTGCTTTCGCAGACCCAAGTAGAAAACATAGCGGGAAGTAAACAGAAGTGGTCTGCTTGTGCAGTCATCCTGTCATCCTGCTCTCCTCTCCTGTGGTGGAGGAGCAGTAGCAATATGTATTCAACCTCTAGCTTGGTTAATGCGACCAGTAAAAACCCAAACATAAAGGTAATCACCCGCAGAAGGTCCATATTGGGAATAACGTGAGTCAGCTCGAGCACACGATGGGGCGGGAAAGACGTGCAGAAAGGATGTTTGTTTACTTTTTTTTCTTCCCCCGGAAAGACAACTCGCTGTGCGCATGCTCAACTCATTTAACCTGATCGAGTGCTTGGTGCATGTGTACTCATGGCATGATCAGATCATTTCAGTTAGTGTCCATGTAAACAGGGATTTGGGAATTCCGATCGACCAAGATTTTAATCAGATTGGGGAAATTTGGCGCATGTAAACGTAGCTAGTGTGTCATTCACCCATTCACACACACACACTCACACGTTTGGTAGTGATAAACTACACACATGTTGTAACCACAGCTGTCCTGAGACACACTGACAGAGGCGAGGCTGCCAGACACCAGCGACAATCCGACCTCCACCAAACAGGCAAATTGGGTTAAGTGTCTCGCTCAAGGACACAACGGCCAGGTGATTTATTTTCCTCCAGGCGGTGCAGGGATTTGAACCGGTGACCTGTTACTAGATGACCCGCTCTACCAGGGCCAGTTCTGGGCATGGGCAGACTAGGCTATTGCCTAGGGCGCCCTCTACTGGAGGGGGCACCAAATTATCCTTTTTTTTTTTTTTTTTGGACAAACTGTTGGACACACCATTCATCTCATGTAAAGAGCAAAATAAGTAATAATTAAATATTATATCTATCTATCATCTCCACTGTTCATTTTGGTATAGATAAATATTTTTTGCAACGTTATCCAGTTATTGAGTTATGTTGTTTCTGTTCTGGGCAGTAGGGGGCGCCAAAATCCCTTTTCACCTAGGGCACCATGCAGCTCAGGGCTGGCCCTGCGCAGAAGAGCATCTCTGCACGAGCAACACATTGAACCTTGAGGCAGATGGGCTACAGCAGGAAACTGAGGCTATACAATTTGCACTGGCTCACCAAAATTGGACAATAGAAGATGGAAAAATGTTGCCTGGTCTGCTGAGTCTCGATTTCTGCTGCAACATTCGGATGGTAGGATCAGAATTTGGCATCAACAACATGAAACCACAGATCCATCCTGCGTTGTATCAACAGTTCAGGCTGCTGGTGATGGTGTAATGATGTAGGGGACATTTTCTTTGCACACTTTGGGCCCCTTAGTACAAATTGAGCATCATTACAACGCCATAGCCTGCCTGAGTATTGTTGCTGACCATGTCCATCCCTTTATGACTACAGTGTACCATCTTCTGATGGCTTCTTCCAGCAGGAAAATGTGCCATGTCAAATCATCTCAGAGTGTTTTCTTGAACATGATGAGGAGTTCACTGTACTCAAATGGCCTCCACAGTCACCAGATCTCAGTCCAATAGAGCACCTTTGGGATGTGGTGGAACGAGAGATTCACATCATGGATGTGCAGCCGACAAATCTGCAGCAACTGCGTGATGCTATCATGTTAATATGGACCAACATCTCTTGAGGAATGTTTCCAGTACCTTATTGAATCTATCCCACAAAGGATTAAGGAAGTTCAAAAGGCAAAACAGGGTTCAACCCGGTATTAGCAAGGTGTACCTAATAAAGTGGCCAGTGAGTTTATTTGTTTGTGATTGTGTTTAAAAAAACCTGTTAGTATTTTGCTTTCTCCTACTTGACATCTAAACACTGCATATTTAGTACAAAAATAGAAATGTTTGTGCTGTAGAACATAAAAGCAATGAGTCTATATAATTTAAGAAGAACCTATGCGCATCAAATGATCTCCTGCACAATTACATTGAAAACATGATAAACAGCCCATCATCAGTTTCCCCACAGTTCCACAGACAACAAAAACAGACCCTGTTCTCAAAATGACTATTTCTCTCCAAAACATAAGGAAAGGGAACTATGTACATTGGGCTACTGATGTAAAGCATTGTCAGTAGAGAAACAATTGCATGGAACTGATTGAAAGAAGAAGACAAATTCCAGGAGGGGCATGAGTGAGTGTGTATATCTTTGTGTATCTGTGTCTATGCAGGAGGTGAGGGGGTGGGGGAATAACTGTCTGTCTATCCCTGTTTGTATACCTCCTGGAGGCACAAATGTCAGCTTTGAGCAGTTTGTGGACTCCCCACTAAGCTCTTGGACCATTCTAATCCAGACTGGTTCTATCTTCTGGACTCTTGGCATACCACACATGAGCTGTGCCCATCAATGTGTCATTCAAATGCCATGGCTTCACACTCACCACATACTTCTCTGCTCAGGATATCAGGGTTACATTTTTGTTCATGCAGTCAGCTGCAGTTGTAACAGTGCGCTCATATTTATTGGTTTCAATAGAATTTGCATTTTACTCCATTTTAGGAACATTGTTTTAAAAATTCTCAGAAAAGGTTGAATTGAAAGCAAAATTGTCTTCTCTTCCATTTGCCTTGTTTTGTAACACACAAATTTAATGATTTTCCTTCACGGAGTGACAGAAAAACTCCAAACTGTTTAAACACAATAAACTGATTCCTTAAAGAACAAAGAGAAAGATGGAATTTGTGTATCCAGAAAAAAAACTTGTGTCTGATTTTTTATTTCTTTATGTTTTTACTGCATGTGAAGATGTCTATAGATCTATTTTTAAACATTAAAGATTTATCTAGATTCATCATTTAATCTTATTAAATTAAATCTATTTGTGCAGATTTATCAGTTATAATATATGGTAGCGATCTACACAATAATCAAATCATGGTGAGTATACTGATGTACACTGAAGACGCGTTTATAAATGTCTATCAAATAAACAGTCCCAATACAAATTATTTATTTTAGTGAAGAATAGGACAAAAGGAAGTAAAATTTTTACCACTGCAAATTGATATAAAAAATTAAAACGTGATTCAAGTTTAAAAATTTTGCTTAAATTATGGGGATGTTTTTTATTTTCCTTTGACGTGAAATTTCTTTATTTTTAAGGGACTAAAATTACATTTGAAGATAATATGAAGCTAGTCTGCTTTTCAATGGAAAACAACTCAGGACTCACGTTGTCATATCAAATGTTAGTAAATTTATCCTAAAATAAAATGAAGGAAAATCAGAGTAAATCAGAATTAGTGAACTACAAGGCTAATGGAAAAAGCAAAGTCAAGCAATAGCACTTTATGTGGTCATTGTTACATTACGAAATAAGCAATCGTAATTGTGTACTGTCACAAAATCTGAGGTTTTTTACCTATAACTGTAATAAGGGAGTAAATCATATGCTCTCTTAGAATTATTTTTTATTATTGTTGTTCTTCTTCTTCCTATATAATAATAATAATAATAATAATAATAATAATAATAATAATAATAATAATAATAATAATAATAATAATAATAACAATTATTATTATTATTATTATTATTATTATTATTATTATTATTATTATTATTATTATTATTGTTGTTGTTGTTGTTGTTGTTGTTATTAATAATAATACTAAAAATATGCAATGTGGCATTCAGAAGTTAGTGTTTCATGCAAAGCTCTGATAAAAACAATACATTTCCTATAATAAAATAAAAAATCATGCACAAAACACATTGAGTTTTAATGTGCATGAGGTACAAAGAAATTCACATAAAAAAATCAACCTCCTTTTGCAATAGTTTGTCAGCCCTTTTCATTGCGACATTAACTATTGAAGACACTATCAACAAAACTGATGATGATGCCAAAGAGTAGAGAAGGAAAAATAAATACACAGCTAAGAAATAATGTCACCTTAAAATGTAGGTATTGTTAAAGATAAAAAGGAGAAGGAAGAAGAGTGAGGAGCTCATGGCAAAGCAAGGAGCAACAATGCTGCTGCTAAACAGCTTTGGCACAAGATGATAGGAAGCAAGTAAAAGGAATAAAAAAAAGACAACACACTTTGTTTCTGCTTCCTAAAAGCATCCTGTCCTGTTTTAAATCTTGACACATTCTGTAATGAAGTTGTGAAAGGATGAAGGGAGTGAGATAATATATTGGAGGTAAGAAGGGATACTTTTCAAACTGCTCTGAGGAAAGTGTTTGTGTGTGTTTAGCAAAAAGGTCCAGTTAAATAATGTAAACCAGTGTGTTTGTGTGTGTGTGTGTGTTTTCCCTAGCTATTACTACCCTTACAATGTGAATCCCAATGCCCCTATGGATTTGCTTTCTATGAAGTTCCAACTCAAACCAAAGAAAAACCCCACGTGGAATAACTAATCCTATTCAAATGGGTTGCATCCAGCACGGACATGACTTTGCAATGTGTGAGCAATGTGTTGAGAGGAGCAAGAGGAGATGGATGCTGAAGTTATATATTCAAAGTTTGGTTTCAAAACAGTCTCTTCTCTTTCGAAGCATCTCCCTTTAACCCTTACCGTCAACCATAATAATCAGCTTCTCCTCCAAGTATGTACAGTGGGGCAAAAAAGTATTTAGTCAGCCACCAATTGTGTAAGTTCTCCCACTTAAAAAGATCAGAGAGGCCTGTAATTTTCATCATAGGTATACCTCAACTATGAGAGACAAAATGAGGAAAAAAAATCCAGAAAATCACATTGTCTGATTTTTAAAGAATTTATTTGCAAATTATGGTGGAAAATAAGTATTTGGTCACCTACAAACAAGTAAGATTTCTGGCTTTCACAGACCTGTAACTTCTTTAAGAGGCTCCTCGGTCCTCCACTCGTTACCTGTATTAATGGCACCTGTGTGAACTCGTTATCAGTATAAAAGACACCTGTCCACAACCTCAAACAGTCACGCTCCAAACTCCACTATGGCCAAGACCAAAGAGCTGTCAAAGGACACCAGAAACAAAATTGTAGACCTTCACCAGGCTGGGAAGACTGAATCTGCAATAGGTAAGCAGCTTGGTGTGAAGAAATCAACTGTGGGAGCAATTATTAGAAAATGGAAGACATACAAGACCACTGATAATCTCCCTCGATCTGGGGCTCCACGCAAGATCTCACCCCGTGGGGTCAAAATGATCACAAGAACGGTGAGCAAAAATCCCAAAACCACACGGAGGGACCTAGTGAATGACCTGCAGAGAGCTGGGACCAAAGTAACAAAGGCTACCATCAGTAACACACTACGCCGCCAGGGACTCAAATCCTGCAGTGCCAGACGTGTCCCCCTGCTGAAGCCAGGACACGTCCAGGCCCGTCTGCGGTTTGCTAGAGAGCATTTGGATGATCCAGAAGAGGATTGGGAGAACATCATATGGTCAGATGAAACCAAAATAGAACTTTTTGGTAGAAACTCAACTTGTCGTGTTTGGAGGGGAAAGAATGCTGAGTTGGATCCAAAGAACACCATACCTACTGTAAAGCATGGGGGTGGAAACATCATGCTTTGGGGCTGTTTTTCTGCAAGGGGACCAGGACGACTGATCCATGTAAAGGAAAGAATGAGTGGGGCCATGTATCGTAAGATTTTGAGTGAAAACCTCCTTCCATCAGCAAGGGCATTGAAAATGAGACGTGGCTGGGTCTTTCAGCATGACAATGATCCCAAACACACCGCCCGGGCAACGAAGGAGTGGCTTTGTAAGAAGCATTTCAAGGTCCTGGAGTGGCCTAGCCAGTCTCCAGATCTCAACCCCATAGAAAATCTCTGGAGGGAGTTGAAAGTCCGTGTTGCCCAGCGTCAGCCCCAAAACATCACTGCTCTAGAGGAGATCTGCATGGAGGAATGGGCCAAAATACCAGCAACAGTGTGTGAAAACCTTGTGAAGACTTACAGAAAACGTTTGACCTCTGTCATTGCCAACAAAGGCTATATAACAAAGTATTGAGATTAACTTTTGTTATTGACCAAATACTTATTTTCCACCCTAATTTGCAAATAAATTCTTTAAAAATCAGACAATGTGATTTTCTGGATTTTTTTTCCTCATTTTGTCTCTCATAGTTGAGGTATACCTATGATGAAAATTACAGGCCTCTCTGATCTTTTTAAGTGGGAGAACTTACACAATTGGTGGCTGACTAAATACTTTTTTGCCCCACTGTATCAGATAGAACAGAGACGATTACATCAAGAGCAAATACTGTATGTGTCCCTATTATCCTGCCAAGGAAGAAGTCTCAAGAATGACAATAGAAGAGGTGACAGAGTGAGACTAGGAAATGAGGGAGGGAGAGAAAGAGAACAATATGTGGTTGAAGAGGGGAAAAGGTTGTTGTTGAGCAGAGAAGATCAGCAAAATGACAACTCATTATTCCAAAATCGAAAGCATCCCAAGCACACACAAATGCGTGCCTAAAGTATGCACTCCCACTTCCAGTCACATTTTGTACACCACTTTTGTTTGCGTGCTCTGTCTCTGTCATTGAGCTTTACTTATTTATGGGACTTTACAAGTTTCTTGGCAGAGATGCAGAGCGTTGCAGTTTATGTCTAATTTAGTAAATATCCTTTCGCCAGTCAGGCCTGTCAGCCATTATTTTTCTCTCCTCTCTGTACTTTCTTGTTCCCATCTTCTCTCTTCGCCTTTACTTGTCTCCCCAATCTCTGGGTGCTGGGTGATAAACAGAAACCACGTCTAGATCTAAACTATATATGTATTCTCTCTGATTTACTTCCTTTTGTTATTTTGGGTACCGATGCAAAAGTTTATTTTCTGTACTCTGCTTCTCAGACAAGGCCAGGTAACTAGTGCATGATACCAGGGTAGTTGTGTGAATAGTGTCAAGCCCTCATTGTCATTTAATGCAGGAGGGGGATAATAGCCTGCCAAACAGGCAGACAGCAGTCTCCTTTGCAGTACCCTTCGTTAACAATCACAGTGTGGCAGTGGTGGTATTCAAAAGAAACCAGAGAGGGAGGAAGCACAAAAGAAAGCAGAAAAGATGAAATATATTTTGAATGTTTTATGGAAAAACAATCTGACATAAAGTAATATTCATCTCCTATGAATCCAATATTCTTTTAGGAATGATATTAGATGGTATCTATTATATCTTCCATTGTGTTCCCATCTGCCCTTTTCAGGATCTAAATTATGTGCATTAGTACATAAATGGGCTAATGCCTGTCTGTATTTAGCTGGCTACATGCCGTGAATATATTCTCTGCTTCAAGAAGTAATTGGTAATTACAGTGGTCATTTAGGCAATCACTGTCTCCCTGAGATTCATGTCATTCTTAAAAATAACTAGCTCTTAACCTTTGACAGAATTCTACAGAAACTGTTCATCATCGCCCCTGCTTTGATTAATTTTTACACACACACACACATACACTTACACACAGTGAACACAAATATGCTCAGAAACAAAGATGGACACACCTACAGTATGCACTGACACACAAAAGTGTGTGTGACTGGTAAAATAGAGGCATCTTTATACACCCCGGAAAAGAGATTTCCTATATCAAGGAGAAGGCAGAATATCCCACCTCCAACACCATTAGTTCCGTTTCATAAACAGTAAGACTACACATAAATACAGGTCATTTAACTTATCTGCCTTCGTTCTCCCTCCCTACATCCATCCATCTCTCTCTCTCACATCTGCATCACATTTATCTCACCTCACTCACACTAGACTATTCAGATTTTCATCTATTCTGTCCTTCTCCCTTTTCTCACTGTAGCCTCTCCTTCATTTCTTTTCAGACAGCAGTCATTTCCATGCATAATGATCCACCATAGACACTGGTGGTGTTGGTGGTGGGTGGTGTAAAACTGGTATTGTATGTGAGAGATCATCAGGTTGACAATATTAGCATTGAAATACTTACGCGTTTACTCTGATGCCCTCCATTACCGTGTTCTCCAAACAACTCTGGCATCTTCAGAGGTTTCAGTATGCATATAATATATCAATGTTTTCTTCTACTGTTATCCACCAGCATATCAGCACTTTTACAGTAATATTAAGGCAAAGGATATGTTTCATAAATTTTTCATTTCCCTAGTAGTGGTTTTATTAATCTTTAATGTGGCAACCAGTGACCTAAATCGTGATTTATAGAGTATAAGCCAAATGGAAACAAAGGCCTCTCATAATTTTGGTAAAACATTATCTAAAAGCTTTGGTTTCCTATTAAGACCCATGCTGTGTCATTTCAGAGGTTAGTTTTGAGATCAAAAGTAATTTTATTATTGTTTGGCAACTTTAGGTACTTTATGTCTGAAAGTGACCTGTTGGTTTTGGTTGCGTCACATAATATTAGTTATGATGGTTTCCCAGTGTTGTCGTTGTGGAAGAAGATAGTGATGGTCATTTTTCTTTATTTTAATTTGAATAGATTTATGGCTGGGTGTGTGGTGAATGAACCCAAAATCCAGGAAAAACACAGGAAATGGGCAGGGTGCATAACTATAGGGTCTACCAATGAGAAAAATACACCAGTATATTTTTGATGCTGGGACAAGGTGATTATTGAACAGCTGAGGATGGAGACAACTGATTGAATCAAAGTGATGGAAGTCAGTTGTTGCAGAATGAGTAGACTGAAAAACAGAGGAAAACCTGACCTAAAGAAATCCTAAAGAGAAAACACACCTGACACAAATGGAAAAACGAGACTATAAGAAAGAAAGCTATGAAATTAGATGAACAGGCATAACTAAAAGAAAAAGACCGGCAAAACAAAGAACACCAAGTGAAGGGAAAAAACATTAATAGTAAGAAACTCAAGACTAATGAAATCAAACAGAAAACAATAGACCAGGCTATAAAAAAACAAGTGGGTTGGCACAAAATACCTTAGAACAAAAAAGAAAAACAAAACCTGGAAAAATAATAAAATGAAAACAAATTAAAAAAAAAACATATAACAGACCCCAGAATCATGACAGATTTACTTATTCATGCTTGTGTAATTTTGTATATGAATGAACATGTTACCCATTATCATCTGAAATGGTAATATTTGTGTGGCACCTAAAATCAGTTTATCAAAAATTCAAAATTAAATTTCAAGCTAAAAAGACAAAATGTATGATGTAAAAATTTTAACAAGTCATACAGTGATGTTACATTATGTAGAAGCCTCATTGATGATATTTTCATCTCAAACGATTTATTGAAACAAAAGACAAAACCAGTGGTGAGTATAACATAAAACATGTCAGTACTTCAATAATGTGTTATGTGCCCTTGGGCATCAATTACAGCTTGTCAACGACATCTCGTGATGTTCACAAGTCGATTTATAGTTTGATAATAAATATGACATCACACTCTTCTTGAAGACTCTCAGGTCCAGGGTCGGTTCTGGGCATAGGCAGACTGATTAAAAAGGAATATGTAAAGTCTTGAAAGTAGACAGAGTCTCCACCTCATAGGGAAAACTGAATGCTGGCTCCTGCTTTTATAAACTCTAGGGACCTGGTAGTTAACCTGGCTCTGCCAGGTCTATGTGCAGCCCCACCTCTTGTCGAGTCGGGGAAACACATACATCTGGAACCGCTCCATTTGAAACCATCTATAAAAGGGACATCTGACATAATATTTTAATCTGATTGGAGGACGAGCCAGCAAGTGTCTGCCTTTGATGATTTTTCTTTAGCCAATCACAGTAAATCAAGCTCTTGCAAATCCATTTGGGAATAAAACACACACATTGTTACCACTAAGAAAAGCAAAACACATCTTTACCATCAAGAAATGCACAAAGTTCTTACCTTTGCTCATTTTTTAATGAAGAAATCGCTCTAGTTCTCCTAAAACCACTGACACAGCCATGTTTGTTTTGTTTTGTCTGGGCACTTGTTGCCATTCATACCTGAACACCCACTCCAAAGCACAATACTAACACATGATTGGTCCAATTTTTTTTTTACAGAGATAGACAGTTTTAGCTGGAGCGGTACAAGATGGATATTCGTGGGTTTGGAAAACTCCAAATCCCACGAGAATCCATCTTGCAGCACAAGGTTACCTGAAAGTATGAGTTGTTGAGATTGGCCTCTACCACTCTGGGACGCACATTCAAGCAGAATTATGCAATCTCCTAGGGACATCATCCCAGGTCCCAATTTTCAAAAAGGTTGACCATGAAGGGCCTGATTTATTTATATACCAAGTAAAGAGCCCAAAATTGCGTGCATGGCAAAAATTCTGAAATTCGAGCCATTGGAGCTTCAAATATGAGCTAAACAGGCAAAAAATATATTGTTGAGCTGCAGCAAAGAAGCTCCACTATGTGATGTTGTGAATGTTGTGCAACACAGAGCAAACAACAGTGATCAGAGTGACCTGGTGTGTAAAGTTCCCCCCAGCGCGGTCCAAACACCGACACCTGTTTTTCAGGATGCGGTGCGCTCCAAAATGTTTCTAGTGCCTATGTGGGCCAGATTATATCCATGTTCGCCCTCAGTAGTCGGGTTGAGCACAGGTGTTAGGAGGGAGAGGTAAAGGGGGTCTGTGCCACCTTAGGAATAGATCAGGAGCTGCTATCAGATTCATAAATGTGTGGAATGACTTTACAGCACGAATAACGTAACACACCAACACCAAGAGCCATCTCCATATTCACCATCTCTACTTCGTAAATATAGCTGTTCCTCAAAATGAAAGAATCGTGAGTCTGGATAATTTGCCTCAACGTTTGCATCACGTCAAGTGTTTAGAAAATTAATGTATCTGCTCGCTTAACACTGCATTCAAAACCTGTGACACACACTGGACCATCTACCCTGGGAGACGCAGCACTAACTGCCACAGTGCGCTGGAATGATCCAGCTGTCTGTCAGTGCCTTTTCCTTGCAACAATGACTGCATCCATTTTTGTGCAAAATTAGAAGCCGCGAACAGTTTCAGGTTTGATCAATCACACTGCACTTGGAACTTCCACTTATTTACATGTTCTCCTCTCAATATTTTGCATCTTCTGACAGAAACGCCCGCATTGCATATTAATCAAGGGGAAAGTGCTAAAATCACTTTGCGCGTCTAGCGGCAGGTTTAACAGGTGCAGTTTTAACAGGTGCAGTTTTACCTGCGCGCCGTTAGTAAATCACCTGCTGCATGTTTTTTATGACTGCTGAGAAGTTTGTGTCCATTTTAACTACTGCAAACCTTTGACATATCAGGCCCAAAAATGTGCTCCAACAATAGGGGGATCATACTCCATCTTCGCAATGTTTTGGGATCCCTCAGGAGGAGATGGAGAGTGTCACTGGCGTGAGGGATGTGTGGGTCTCCCTCCTGAATCTGTTGTCTCTGCAACCTGACAATGGATACGTGGAAGAAGATGGATGGATGTACAGCTGAGTCTTGACCTAAAGAGCTGGTTCTCCTGTTCTGTGTCAAGGGAATGTAAACAACCTCTCTACAGTGTCAAGGTCTGAACACTCCTCACTACACTGGACTGCAGACACCATGCCACTCACCTTATGTTTAGGTATTTTATCTTCAGGGTGAGCCAGTTTCTGTCTGAGGGTCCTGTTTGGTTTGATGTGCATGGTGATATTTTATTAGGTGAAAGTTCTTGAGTTTTTCCGATACTCCAACAACATATGGCATGGGAAAATTTTGGTGTTTGTTTTTCCTAACCTCTCAAGTTCAAGTCTGTGGAATGTTTTCTCGATATCTTGGCTGATTTGATGAAAGCCCTGAAGCACTGTTTTAATGTGTTTTTATTCCCACTGGACAGGTCACCAGTCCATCACAGGGCCACACATAGACAAACAATCACTCATACCTAGAGACAATTTAGATTTACCAAATAACCTCATGCATGTTTTTGGACTGGGGAAGAAGCCAGAGTTCTCTGACATGCACGGGGAGAACAAACTCCCCAATCAAAAGGCCCCAATCTTGATTTAAACCGAAGACCTTCTCACTGTAAGGCAAGAGTGCTACCAACTGCGCCACTGTGCAGCTTCATATTTAATCCATGCCTCTCTTCCCATTTTGGAACAGTCCCTGACAGCATTTCATCTTGACCAGTCCTCAAACCTGTGAAGGCCAAATATCATCTGCTCGATAGTCATCATGACATCTACCACCTTCAGTGGTCATGGTCCCTGATGCTGTGTGGCTACCTGAGATATTACAGATGTTTCAGCTTTTTCTTTCTTCATGTCATGCTACTTCTCTGTAAGTCCTCATATTAACTCTCTGCACCTGTTCACAGCTGGTTGTCATCTCTCCCTCACCTGTCTCTGTCTCTTTATAAGTTGTGCTCTGTTGTTTGTGGGTTGCCAGGTTCTCGTTTTCTTTTGAATGTATAAGTGCTTGTGCTAATTTATCAATTCAGTGTTTGTATAGTCACAGGCAAGTCTAGTCAAGTTTGTAGTTTTGTTAATTATCATAGGATTTTATGCCTGTCTGCCTCCTGCTGCTCCCTTCATTTAGGTCCACTTCACTACAGCCATGCTTTATCCCCAGTGTTTCATGACAGTCATAGCACAGATACAGAATTGCATCATATTTATTTCATAGAAACCTATTAATTCACGTAAATGATGCATTTCCTTCATGTCTGTGGCAGAGTAAATACTGTCCTCTGGAATATGCCTCAGGAACAGGGACTTATGAAATACTGTATTTGGTTACGAAACTAAAGAAACTCTGAATTCCCCAAAACTCGGGGTTAGACAACTACTCAAAATATTACACAACCAAAACCACCAACTGATGTCAAACAAATTTAACTGAAAAAATAACAACAACAACACTAATAATAATAATAATAACACAATATAACCATAAAAATAACATATAGATACCACAAGCATGACAAAACAAGGGGTATGTTTTATTTTTGAACAAATACAAAATGAGATCAATAAATCAAAACCAATTAGAAAGAACTTGATGTCCAAAGTTAATGTCAGTTGCATGTAAATAAAGGGTTAATGTTCATTTGTGAAAGCAATCATTTCAACTTCACGCCAGGATGTGACTTGGGGGCACTTAGCTCTAGACATACTGGTAATACAGATGAACAAAGTGGATTTGGTATGATGGATGTGGCATAAGAATGGAGGAATCATGGGGACTTTTAAGCAGAAACATCCATAAACATAAATGCTCATCCGTGCAGCACTGTAAACACACATATTTACGTCAAGGCAGATTCCAAATAAAAATTAGAGGCAAAGGGTGGATGTCAAATTATGTCATTCTTTGTGCATGCCTGTACTTCTATCCTGTACACTGAAATAGTGATTGTAAAGGAAAGACAGAATATGTGTGAGAAAATATTAAAAGACTGAGTTCACTGCCCAATTGGGGCTGAAAGATCTTTGCATGAAAGGTAGAAAAACTCAGCCAACCCTGAATCCCCTCAAGAGGGGGAGAAATCATCACTGATGGATATAATTTTAGAGGAAAAATGAGTCAAAGAGGCAGAGAGAGGATATAAAA
>SSNP01000066.1:2763209-2800717 GCA_006937955.1 Pachypanchax playfairii
GCAGATTATATTTAAGCAGTAATCAGGACAGTGAAGAGCTTGGGAGATTTTAATATGTTTAAATGTTCTTAATTGGGCTCAGAGTGGAGTGGGGGCCCCTGAAAGCATCCACCCAAAACAGTGCTCTAAAGGTAAAAGCAGATTGGCTTTTATTGAATTGTAATGAGAAGTGGGAAATTGCATGTTAATTCTGTCCCTGGAGTAAGTGTGTTCCCGCTACTCAGTGCGAGATGTAGCTCTAACAGGGTCATGCAACTCAAGCTGTGGTGCGTTTCATTCAGTTATTTAAGGTAAGGAGAAGGGCGTTGCTTGAACTAAATCGATTTTGTGCTTAGTGATATGTCATCCAAATAATGTGTGCAAGTATGTGTGATGGCATATTATTTCTGACATGCAGAAAACCACCAAACATATAGCAACTCATTATGATTATAAACAGTGTGATAATACTCAGAATTGACACAGTTGTCACCTTATTGAGGTCTTGTAGGAATTGTACCCCATAAGATCTTCTCCAAGGAGATTCCAAACACACACTAAGCCGTGTTTTTCTGCAACTCTGGAAATTATTGAGATTTCACACTGGGAAGGGGAAATATTAGTATGACAAACATATCTGCCAGTGCAAACTTGCATCTAAAAAGGCATGCAGACGACACAGCTCAAAAGCAGCATCTCCACACACTCTGTCCCCTTGAATTTTAAAATCAGCTTGGCAAAAGAAGCAGCACCATAAAATTCAGCTGTGGTTTTCCTTCAGCCAAAGCGCCTTTCTTTTGTAGGGAGGGGGAGAAAAAAAAAGAGGAAGAAAAGCCTAGGTCTTAGCTGTGAGAGCAAGAGTGTGGGGAAAAGCATGGGTCCATCTGGCATGGGCAGAGGCAGCTTTGTTGAGATTGGGCCCAAGACGCACTGCTACAGAAGAGTTCTTCTCTAAGACACCTGCAGAATACCTTGGAGCTTCCACCTCCTGCCTCTCATTGTTCGACACAAAATACAGGCATATGACGCCCCAACCTCTGGCTGCCCTCGCACAAACCTGGGAACTGTGGATAGGCCTCTCAGATTACATTATGCCACTGCACACACATGCACAGTGCTTATAGATGCAAAGACTGGAATCATAGCAGCATCCTGTCACTTGATATTAACGTGCATACATGTATTGATATGGTGAGACAAGGATTGAAAGTATACATAGTTTAAAGAAGCAGATAACAACAAGAGGAGAGCATAACAGAGGTTCTAGAAAAATGAAAGCCCATGTAGGAAAAAAAATGGAAGAAAGAAAGAGAGATGCATCTTTTATTTACTCATGCTTCAGTGCCTCTTGTTAAGAAGAAGGGGGACGCAGGGGCTTTATCACTTAGTCTTCTGCCCCTGTCTGTGAGATTCGCAATAGATTTTTCTGACAAAGTCCAGAATCATTTTATAACTCTACTTCATCCTCTCCCTTTTCTGGTCATCTCCGTCTTTAACTCTTTCTCCCATATATCAAGACACAGCCTGCCTTTATGTCCCTGTCCCTGTTTGCAAAGGGTGAATGAGCTTTTAAGATGGTGGCAAATGTACAGTACATGAAGATGTCCCTAAGACATACATACAAAATACATAATATATCCATTATTTATGTTAAATGTAGACTATTTCACAGATGTTTTATGAAAATGAGAATTAGGACATGCTTGAAGCACACTGATGATAAATCCTCTCTAAGCTTTAATTAGGAACGTTGGGGGGAGGGGGGGCAGTCTACTGACATGTAAAACTTTTAAAGTGTATTAAATGCTGCAATCATATTTAAAAACATTATAATCTCTCTATATAATTAGAAATTTATGAGTAATTGAGAGTGCAAGTCACAGGTCAAGGTGAGTGTTAATTCTCACACAAAACCTCATCAGCAGTACAATGACAACACTACCGCAGACAGATTAATGAAAACTGCTAAAAACTATAATATTGGGCTTAGGATGTTACAGTAAAAAAAAAAAAAAACATTAAAAAGCCAGTTGAAACTAAATCTTATTGTGAGTTGCTTCCTTTTCAGGAAATTATTGTCATGCTTTCCCCATAACTTAATGGTCCTAACATTTTTTCACAAATTTACTTTACTGATTATGTGGTGTATCCTGGCTTGATTGGCAGAAGAATGACAGAAGTCAGAAGTCATCTAGTGTGTTTACTTATAAAACTGAGGCAACAACAAAAGAAAAGAAAAATCCTAACTACAATGTTAACTTGGCCCAACTAAACTACAGACGTGGACAAAATTGTTGGTACCTTTCGGTCAATGAAAGAAAAACTCACAAAGGTCACAGAAATAACTTTAATGTGACACAAGTAATAATGAATAAAGTTTTATGAATGTTAACCATGTCAGACATTGCTTTTTAACCATGCTTCAATGAAATTATTAAAAAAAAAGAAACTCATGGAACAGGTTTGGACAAAGTGATGGTACCCCTAGAAAAGACTGAAAACAATGTACTCAAAGGGACCACAGGGTGTCTTGAATCTGTGCAAAGTACAATGAAATCTCAAGACTATCAAGGGATCCTAGAGAAAAATGTGCTGGCCAGTATCAGAAAGCTTGGTCTCAGTCGGAAGTCATGGGTCTTGCAACAGAACAATGACCCAAAACACAGTTAAAACAACCCAAGAATGGCTAAGAGGAACATATTGGACTATTCTGAAGTGGCCTTCTATGAGCCCTCACTCTTGTTGAGCATCTTTGAAGGAGCTGAAACATGTTTTCTGGAAAAGGCTCCCAAACCTGAAACAACTGGAGCAGATTGGTCATGAGGAGTGGGTCAAAATATCTGCTGAGAGGTGCAGAAGTCTCATTGACAGTTACAGGAATCGTTTGATTGCAGTGATTGGTTCAACAGGTTGTGCAACGAAATATGAAGTTAGGGGTATCATCACTTTTGTCCAGGCCTGTTGCATGAGTTTATTTTTTTAAATAATTCTGTTGAAGCATGGTTGAAAAGCAATGTCTAACTTTCATTGTTTAACATTCATATAATTTGTATTTACTTTTGTCAGATTAAAGTTGTTTCTGTGACCACTGTGAGTTTTTCTTTCATTGACCGAAAGGGTACCAAAAATTTTGCCCACGTCTGTGAATCAAAGTTATTTTTTTTTCACACAATCACAAACATTACACTAAAATGAACTTTGATAAAAACAGTAAAAACTTGCTATTCAAACTCCAGCTTGCTATGGAGGTGTGGCCAAGATGGAGCTTCCTTTATACTCCACAGCAGCAGAATGCAGATGTAACTTGTAAAGAAAATAAGGACTCAACAAGTAGCAATGCCTGATTCAAATTCAAGTGCAGGGCAACGTTTTAACCTGAAGAACAGTTTTTAGTAGAAAATTAATAGTTTTATTAAAATGTGGTAAAATACCTAATATAATAACCAGAAATGTAGACAACACGATTACACACTCATACATTCTATCAGAAAAAAAGTTGATTTAGGGGTGAGTTGCACTTTAATGATCAACTAATAATAAACTTTTTATAAGTTACCATTTCTTTTTCATGCTGATTTCTAAGAGGGGCAGGGTTCTGAGGTCTGGGGAGCCAACCAGAAGAGCAAGAAGTAGGCAAGTCTAGAATATGATAATGAGGAAGCTTGCTGGAGAGAACAGTTGTGAGACCGTATGCAGAGTGGCAGCAGCAATGAGAAGTGGAGCATTTTCAGAAAAGATAAGTGGAGGTTCTTTTCACAGAAAGACTGAGTTGTTTGCTCAGACAAGTGATATCTGTCTTTCACAAGCAGAGATTTCACTACAAAGAAACTGGACAGCAGCATGAGTTTCCATCAGGAGATTGCACACAGAGAATAGAGAGGAGCATAGAAAGTAATTAATTCAAGGTACAAAGTGCTACTTAAGATTAACTCTGCTTTTAAATCCCCCAATGAATTGACCAGGATGTTTACCATGAGTGATTTAATGGTCTGCGGTCAGAGTGAAAATGCAGAAGGTGAGTTAACAAGCAGATTGCCGCAACTGGTTGCTGTACTCAGCAACTGCAGTTTCTACCAGGGGGTGGGGCTCAAACTGAGCAGCCCAAGACCCACCTGAAACAAAAAGTGCAATAATAATAATAATAATAATGATGATAATAACAACAAGAATGAAAAGAGAGTGAAGAACCAGGAAAATTAGAGCAAAGTAAAAAAAAATGGGAGAAAAGAAAAATGAGAATAATAGAGCAGAACATTCTCCATACCGACCCTAATAAACTATACTTAAACCATACTTAGAATCTTCACAAGTTCATTGTTAACTAATTGTTAGTTAATCTTTATTTTAAAATTGTTAATACTTTTTTGTAGCCCCTAAATTAAACTGAGTCTTTGTCATCATTAGCTCATGATTACATGACCTTGAGCTCATCGTAAATTTGACTACGGACTTTGTAATTTTACACAAATTCTACACTTTTGAGAGACTGAAACATCATTTATTTTTATCACTATTTTCACAAATTATGTTCAGATCAGTGTTTGTTCTTTCAAATGTTAATGCATATAATAGATGTTTTCATTTTTTCCTAAATATAACAAAGGGTTTACCCTTTGATTAAACTCTGCATGTTTTTTTCTAATTTATTAAAACATCTTATCATCTATCTACATACAGTGCTGCCAATTGTTTCTGACAGAATTTGACCCAGAAAGTTGCTAGATGTCACCAAATTACATCACATGCTAATTTGCATTTACTATAAAAAAGGGGGTCATAAAAAGTAAACACAATGAATTATGAGAAGTATTTCTTTCAATCAATTTATTCTGAAGAAGTTTATAACATAACAAAACCAAAAACTTGATGAGAACTCTTGATCTGTGTCCTCCTCTTTCTCGCTGCTGGCTGCCTGAGAATAGGATTTGTAGATATATTTATCGTTGTACCTCCAACCCACAGTGGCAGAGGTTTTTGCTCGTAAGCTTGATAAAGTTGTCAGTCTTCTCTTTCATCCCTAAAACCTATTTGAAAAACAGTCCTAAATAGCCGTGTCTCAGACATATGCTACCTGTTGAGATGTGCCACCGATTCCTTCTGCACATGTGCCGTTCCACATCTTGAATTAAATAAACAGATATATCATTTAGTTTTTGTTTCTATATTCTTCCATATATACATTTTACCCATCAAAGGACAGGAACACTAAATATGATTGTCAGGAGCCTGGGTTGGGGTCTGAGTTTTGTTTGTTTATTTTGGTGTTTTCCTACTTTTAGTTTCTCCCAAATTCTCTCCCCTCCCCTCTGATTGTTTTGTTTTCTCCTTTTAACTTTTGCTGCAGGTCTGCAGGTGGCAGGCACCATGGCTGATTACCATGGACCATTCACCAGCAGACACACCTGTTGTTCATCAACTACAATCATTGACAGCTTTAAATACCAGGGCTGCACAATCATTCAACGCCAGAATGTTGTACCTTTGGTGACGTTGGCCTCGTGTCTTGTTTAAGTATTTCATAGAGTTTTATTCATGTTTAACGATTTTTCCTTCCACTGTGTGAAGGTTCTGTTCCTGGATTTTTTAGATCACTTCACGGATCACCAGGTTTTGTCTACTCACGTTTGCCTGTGTCTGCTGGAACCTTTGCCATCATTGCTTCTCAGCCATAACCCTCAAGCCCTGCCTGCTCCCTCATCTACACTCGCCTACCCCTGGACCTGCTTCTGTTCATCGCTCCTTGGTTCGGCTCGCTCAGGCTCTGTACTCCCCAATCTGCACTCTGAATCTGGATCACATTCCCCTGACAGTTACTAACGGCTCCTGTTTTGTTTAGCCCAGAGGGCTTTTGTATAGAAAATATCAGGGAATGATCATAAAAATATGTTTAATAAACAGGTCACACTAGCCATAAACAAAAATACTGCATAAGCTTTGAATGACATCTCGTTGTGGAATAAGTTGTCAATTTGCACTATGGTAGCATTTTTCGATATAGGGCATCATAAATTGTCAGAACACCACTTCCTTCTGTGACCTGATTTACGGAAGTTATTAAGTGTAATATAGGGGGAGCGTCCAGAATGATGTCTAATATGAAGCTGAAGATGTTTTTTGATGATTATCCACTTAGACTATTTTCAAAACAGTAGCTTAAACTTTAAAAAGTTATTTCGTACGGCTTTAACAGAGCATGCACCGGATAACTGGGAGTTCCTTCTCAGGGGCAGGCAGAGTGTTGTGCAGGCGCATTTTACTGCTTTAAATCACTCACAAGAAAATACCTGTGTGTGTAAGGCAGTCTTTCTCAATTAGTGGGGCGTGCCCTGCCAGGAGGGATGCTTGTGACTTTGGGGAACACGCTTTTTTGCCGTACTAGAATAAAAGTGTTACTGCACATCCACTACAGTAGGTGGCAGTGGCGCGCTCATTGTCAGAAGGTGCACCGGAAGTATCAGTTCAGTGGTGTAGGCTAAGCATGTGCACACACAGCACCAAGCTGGCAAATAAAGTGCACAGGGCTTCCAACTTAGCATCTTTGGAGCTATTTCTAATGACTTTTCAGACCCCCTTTGGGACTTTTTTCCCCAAAAAAGCACCAAGCGACAAATCTAGAAATATTGGAGACAAAGCTCTACATAAAGTAACTAAGACGGGTCAGAAGTATCACTAGATTTGCCGCTAGGTGCTTTTTGGATAAAAAAGTTGCTAACGGGGGGGTCTGAAAAGTCATTAGAAATAGCGACAAAGTCGCTAAGTGGGCAACACTGATGCTGTGCACGCAGCACGATCACGTGATATCAACTGACCAATCATAAACCTCTCTGAGTTTCTCACCCCCTCACAAAGAAGTTTTTTTTTTCACAAACTTTATTGAACAGAGTGCAAGTATACAACAAGAGGACAAATGAAGTATACAACATAACACAGTTACAAGAACAAACAGCCCGGTGGGTTAATTGTATAAATACATACAAAGATTTGCAAATTTTGATTGTTTTGAGAGCCTTTTTGTTAGGAGTGGGATATTTTATGTATAACTCTAGCTCTATAAGGAAATGAGGAAAGTATAGTGTTTCAAGATTACATTTACATATATGAATACAGAATTTTGCTAGAAGAATTAATAAATTTGTTATGAAGAAGATCTTATCATGCTTTTTGGGGGTTTTAAAGAAGCAGAGTAACACATTTTCCCATCTCAAGAAGAAACCTTTAAAGATATGGTTAATAATAAACCTACTAAATTCTTTCCAATACACTCACAAACAAAGTTGTTTTATAAATGAAGTGTTCAAAAGTACTAAAAAATCTGCAGGCGGATCTTTCTGCAGCCAGACACGAACATTGTTTTCCGCCTTTTACGTTTCAAACATATAGTTTCAATTCTGTAGAGAATCGATCAACCTCAAAAAAAAACTTTTTTACTCACCTAATTTACACAGCTTTTGCTTAAAAAGCACAAAAAAGTGATTTGATGATGTTCCAATTTAATTTAAACGGGTACACTTGATAAAATGAACTTCAAGTATACAATTTCCTGCTTAGAAACACTGTTACAGTTATAATAAACATATTTTCATGAAGTATATTTGTCTACTCCAGTAATTACAAGTATAGCAGAAATATGAATAACATTTTAAGGTCAGTTAAGAACATCTTAAACATCTGGGCTCAATAAAGAAATCATTAATCGGGATTAAACATTTTAATCGTTCGACAGCTCTAAAATATATATATATATATATATATATATATATATATATATATATATATATATATATATATATATATGTAATAACAATAAACACATATGTGAGCAAGTTGACAAAATAATGATTCTAAATGAAACTCATTCAATTAAACAAGACAGTGTGTCCAAACTTTTGACTGGCACATAAAAAAAGGTAATCTATCACCAAAAAGGAAAAATGTTTCTCAAAAAGCACTTAAGCAAAACTAAGGGTGCGTTCACACCGGCCCAACCATCAACGTCAGAAACGTCAAGTTTACATGTAAAGTCTATGGTGGAGTCCGTCAGAGGAGCGTCAGAGTCTCTGCGTCGCTTTGTGAGCGTTAGCAGCGTCAACTTTCAAAGCTTTTCAAGCGTTTCAGGCGTTGAAGCTTGAAACACAAGCAATGCAGAAGTTCAGCTAGCTGAACCAATCAGAGCGTCTCATCGTAGTGACGTCACTGCACGTAACCTGAACGAAGCAGGAATTCGTCAAACAGGGTGCGTGACAGACGGCAGCAGCGCTGGAAGCGAACCTCATCCATATGTAGCTCCTGGAGCAAATGGTTTAACTCCTCAAACTCAGAACGCATCTGAAGAATGGGGTGTATCCACAAACGGAGTAAATAAAGCCAAGCCACTCTCTCTATATGATCCACCATAGCTCAGAACATCCGATAACAAAGGAAGCCCCGCCTACACGTTCTAACTGGCTGGCGTTACAGGCTTCAAACTTGAAGCGTTATGAACGTTGCTTGACGTTTTCAAAGCGGCCGGTGTAAACGCACCATAATCTCAAAGACAGGTGTAAAACTTTGCAAAGCACCGAAAAGATTATGTCTCTACTATAGAAGAGTTTACAGCTTTCTGTGGCCAAGATTGAATATTTTCAGATTGTTCAATTTTGAGATACATAAAAAAATATAATTTCACAGATTCATAAATTGTATTACTGTATAAATGATAAAGAAATAAACAAATATATATTGTTTTGTTGTTCACTGTATCACTTTTTTCTGTAAATGTTGTTTCAGGAAATCTTGAATGTTTGTTGATGTTAATCAGTACTTGTACTTTATTATTTACTTTTCTCAAATGTGTAAATCTAAAAAAATATATTGTGAGTATGTGGTTGAGAAATGGAAGATACAGCTTGATAATGCTAATAACAAATACCATAATTCTCAATTCTCTTTTCTTGAATGTAATATGTAGTTATTTTCATGTCTAAGTTGGGATTAAAATAAAACTATTTGCTGCACACAAAGTGAAATTTCAAGAGTATGTAGGGCTGAAAGTAAGAAGGCCTAAACCAAAGCACTGGCAATCAGGTGATCACTTGACAAGGTTCAAGTAGTCAGGCTGATCCCATGAAGAGGAAAGAAGCCACTGATAACAAGATCACTTCTGGTGGTGGCAGCTTTAAGTACAGCAAGCAATTAGAGGATCGTTGCTCACACTGACTCAAGTGTGAAATGATATCTGTGAAGAGATAGAAAGAGGTAATCTTACCATTATCACAGGGTCATCTCAGGAAGAAATTGATCTAGAGGAGTCTTGTTAACACAAAGTAAGAACCTCTGACATGTAATAATACATGTGCTTGTTGATGCTTCTATTGTCTGACCAAAAGAACCAAAAATCCCTCACTAGAGCCTGTGCTAGTTTTCATGTCAAGTAAAAGACATGTTTCTTTCCAAAATGATGGGATATGTTTTTAATGTGACAATTTAAAGTGTCAGATTTGAAGTGATAGGCCATCAGAACCATAACTGACACTGCTTTGGCCTCTGTGTTAGTTTTCCACTGATACTGATGGCCCCTATTGATCTGAAGACAGCTCATCCCACCCACCCCCTTCTCTTCGTTCACATCATGCACAGTGAGATAAACGCTCGCCAGACATGAATAGTTACAAGCCAAAAGTTTGAGCTGAAGAAAAGAGAAGAAGAAAAGATGAAAAATTGAGGAAGTTTAAGCTGTAGAGCCCTTTCCCTGAAGGCAAGCTGGCCTGCCATCTGTGCAGGCTCTCTAGCCATAGCCACCACCCCTGGAAGAGCCAGGGAGGGAGGGAAGGATGGAGCAAAAGAGTGAAAAACAGACTGGAAAATAAAAGAAGAAGGAGTTGTTGAGAAACTGTGAAATTAATAAATGGATAAAGAAATTAAAGAGGAAAAAGAGGTAGCATCAGTCTTGACAGCTATACCCAACATCGACCTTTGAAACAGTCATCTGAGCCCAAGCACTTCAGAGGACAATGACATAACCTCTCCCTCCAGGGCACGGAAACAGAACCCACTGCATCCTTTAGCATGAAAGGCAGCTGACAAGAGCTTTGCCACTGACACTGAGTCCACTTTTTAACCAAAAAGGATCCCAATTTTGTTGCCTTTTTTTTTCTTTACTCCCCTTTCCTGGGAAAATCTGCCAGAGCTTATCCATCAAAGCCAACACATGAACTTTCAATCAGGGATTAGCCGGATTTTCCAATGTGGATCTTCTTTTGTGAATTTGGCCAGCATTGCCTGTGTCGCTGGCACAGGGAATGTAAATAGAATATGATCCCTGGGCCAAGGGATTGCCTCGCTTATTTCAAAGAAAGACTTCAAAAACAGTGCCCACTTAGCTTGCTCTATGAGTGTGATGTTTCTGCGTTTTTGAAATGTTTATTTCAGACCACTAAAAAACTTCAAGAAAGAATAAATATATGCTACACTTGTGCGTTTTTGTCTAGTGCACAGGGAGCAAAATATGACAAAGAAAAGGGGACTGTGAGAAAAGTAGAATAAAACACAGCTGGGTGGCAGAAATTGCTCTTTAGGGTGGAGAAGAGTATAACATCTCACTTTCTGCTCAAATCCTCCCCATCTATCAGCCCCCACTTTCTTGATTTTTTTATCCTGCACCCTCCTCTATTCTGTCACTATTGTCCCCTATGCTGACGTCCAGTCTTCGCAGATCTAGATGCTAATCCTAGTTTACCATGCTGTCTACTCAGATAAGGGAGGCCCCACCATATAACAGCTGCGCCTGTGACTCCTGTAGGCTCCAGTGCTCTATCAGACCACTCCATGTGGCCATGGGCCACCTCCGAAGTTGGACCAGTGTTTTTCTGAATGAGGGTTTATAGCGCAGAACACATATTGGCTCGCATATACAGCCATGAAGCTCTATATAGTAAGGCATACACACAAACATAGACACAGAGCAGCCAAGACCTAAAGAGAAACTCTGATACTGCAACTACCCAAGAAGATTTAAACTTCCACACAGGCTGAAGTTTTATCTTAAAAATGAACAATAGCAAATATGCCACACAACTGAGCATTGTGTTTGTTCTTTAAATGTCAGAGTGAAAATCCCCTCGAATTTGAAGAAGATAGGCCTTTAATCAGCCAGCTAGAGCTGTTGCATCTGTCATTCACTGGTTGGCTCGGCCACAGTGTGAGACTTAACAGACAGAATTTACTCAGAAGCATAAAGATTATCAATAACTTCAGTCTCTCTTATCCTTGCTCATCCTCTTGGTCCATTTGATAGAAATGGACTAGAGTAAGGGGTTAGAGCTAAACAGGTCTGGTGTACTGATTACAGAAAAGTACATTCTGTGTAGGTTATTTAATCAACTTTGAATAGCACATTAATCCCATGGCTTCTATTAAATCATTTGCTTTTAATTTTTAATGCAAAATACATAAGATACTGAATTCAGGTGAAAAGTTTTATAAGGTCACATAACTCAAAAATGTGTTCATCTCATTGCTTCACAGAATGACTGACAGCAGGACTAGGTTAGTAGAACTTTGGGACAAGATATATTTCTTTTCAATGAACAGCAAGGTGATCATTGTTACATAGAAAAAAATCCTTCTCTTGTTTATGTGAAAGAGTTGCTTATGTTTCTGTTTTACCCCAGAGGGGTGTGTTAGAATGTTTAGCGTGTACATTTCATAGCTAATAAGGACATTGTTCTGCATGTGAGAGTATGTGTTTGAGAGTGAGATTAGGGCACAGTATGAGCTGCTCAGGTGCCTTTGGGGCTTGGGGTACATCATGTTAGTGTGTGTGTGTGTGAGAGAGAGAGAAAGAAAGAAGTTCTTGTCTTTGCCCACTTCTCTCTCCCTGGATGAGACCCCAGTCTGCTGAGACAAGCTCACAGCACACAGTGACAGTGGTGGTGGTGGGGGGGTGGGGGGTCGATTAGGTACAGTAACTGAAAACCAAACTAAATTGAGCCTTCAGTGTTCATTTTTACGCACTGCATTGTAAATTAAAAAAGATTAGGAAGACAAAATATAATCTGAGGTACTATCACAACTACATCTTCTTCTTACCTTATTTGTTTCCCTGCAAATCAGATTGGTTTCTCATAGGTTAAGAGAGAAAATGTTACAGGCCCAGGAGGCAGAGGAATATGATGCATATAAGATCTTTGCAAAATAGTTACAAGTCTCTGTATGTCTTTGTGTGGTGAAAATTCTTAAACACACTTAATCACTTTAAAATTTTTGAGGCAGTTTCTGTAGATAAGTGTAAAGGTACTCTGAGCACATTCTATAAACAACATAAGCAAATTGTGATCTTGATCATCTTGGTATGATATGAACTGTTTTCGTAATGGAATTAAAAAACAACCAGAAACTAATTACATTTTTGTGTAATGTCAGAATTAATGTATTATACATTTTAAAACGCCATTTCTTTTTTTCTTTTTTTTTTTTACTATATTTCATTTAAAAATGCACCCTCTATAATAAATGTACAGTGTCACCAATTGTGCAGTTAGAGGTGTTTTTGTGGCTGGTTTTTCTTTTTTTTTTCTTCTGTGCCATCATGAGAGAAAATATGACATGATGCAGTTTTTTTTCTTTTTTTTGGGGGGGGGGGGGGGGGNNGGTCTGATTTGAATAATTTCTTCACAAATTAATTTATTAGATTTTGGAATTATTTTCAAAGGAATATATGACACAAGATAAATAGAAATAATAATTACAAATAAGTTAAGAATAGCAGACATCCAATTATAAAAATAGTGCCTGATTTGTATTTTGCCTGCTAATATTTAAAAAACATTTATTGAATATAGATTAGTCAGAATTTACAGTAATGTTTTATTTCAAGTATTTTTTACAAATTGCTGCTGTCAGGCAGAAACATTGCATCTCAAAAATTAAACTTTCAGGTAAGTAAAAAATGTTGTTTTTTACAGTAAATAAACTTTGTATGGCTACAAGCTCTTTGGTTACACATTTCATTAGATAGTCATCCACCCTCTACCGGCTCATGTAAAATGTGACCAATAGAGCTGATTTGCACAAAAAAATAAAATGATGAAAAATAGAGGTACAAAGTTTTGGCTTTCATGAAATGTAAAGTTACAATGGTAAATTATTTTAATGTGGGTGACATGAAAATTACCAATGAATATTTTACTCTGTTAGTTTTGCAGTTATGAGCATTTTCAGGAATATTTACAAATATTTATCCGCCCTCTGTTATTTCTCTTTAAATTACAAACAACAACTGAAACAAAGTGCACCTTTTGAAAATGAATTAGTTGAAACCTAGTTTTGTTTTACATTGTTAAATTATTTGCATATTTGCATTATCTCAAATGTGCATATATAAAAAGTAACATTTTTAAATACAGCTTTTAATATATTGTTTTATATCACTTTAAGTGCTGTCATCTTTCTGAATGATGAAAAATAGGCAGGCCTATTATCTTTTAATCATGGGTGATGGATCCATGTCAAATGTCTCTGTAATATATACGTGTCTTCATGGGATTGTTAGACATTCTAGGTGTCATTCTATTGCTCCTTGTAAAAATAGGGTATGCTTGTCCTTGTAGGTTTGGGTGGACGACCTTTTATGATTTTGTTTTGTTTCTTTGTTTTGGGATGAAGATGGAAGGAGGGGAGATGCAATCTTCTCCCCTCAGCCCCTTTATAGTTATTTGTATCAGTGCTGTGCATCACTACATTAAAGTCTCTATTAATCAATCTTCCCTCCATTTTATTATATCACCAAGCAATGTGTGAAAATTGCTAAATAAAAAGACATTTCTATATAGGGAGGAGGGGAGGGAATAAGGGGAAAGAAATCAACTGTATTCATTGGACCTTAAAATGTTTTGATGGCTTTTGGGAGCCACATTATATTTACATAGGAATGTGTCATTAACGTCAATGGTGCAGTAGAAACAATTAAGCTAATACAATGCTAAAGCCAATAACCTTGAATTTGATTACAGGCCTTTGTTGAGTTTTAAAAACCTTCCATTCTTCACTTAAAACAAAAGACTGATGGATTCGGCTGCAGTTATAATTCAGCTGTCAACTTTCATTGACGCCTCTGACTGTCATCACTAGACTATATTTACATACTTCATATATAGACCAAGACGAGGGGTCTACATGCCAGCAATCATAATGGGAGAAACTTGTGCTCACACAGAGGCACCCACAGCAAACGTTTGTCCTTCATTTCAAATTAGCCTGCTGTAATTTTCAAAGAGGCTGCAGGCGTTGTTAGCTTGGCAGTGTGTTGCTGTTTTAGTGTATCCATAATTCTGTTTTAATTGTAAAAACATCTCACCCCTCTCTCTTTGCCAAGTACTCTTTAGTTCTTTGCTAATCGAAGGCCTTAACTCATCTTTGTGTGGATATTGCAGCGCACAGAATCTCCTTGGTCTGATAATTAGCTCACGTGTATCCTGTATGAGGTTGAGAATGTGTGTGACAGGGGACCAAATACGATGTCTTCAGAGAGACTTCTACTTCTACACATTTGTTTTGCTTCCCTCCTGCTCTGTGCACAACGTGGTCCACTCTCTCAAGTAATTTAGTCCTGCAATAATATGATAATATATGCATCTGAATAGGTGGGGGAACCGGCAGCATCCTATTTAGCACCTAGCTGTGTTATCCCCTGATGATATTTTCAATACAATTATGAAATTTCAGAAAGTACATGTGGGGATGTTTCTTCAAATAGAAACCATGGCTAAGTGAGACCCTATTTGTGTTTCATTATCTGTTGGAACATATTTTACAGTCATTGTGAGATATTTAACATTGTTTCATCATACCCTGAAGATAATTACACACAGATCTAATTAAAGTCACCGCTTTGCCCAGTATCCTATTTAAAAATCTATATATTCTATATAATTATGAAATTTTGTATTATTTAATATATAAACCCCGAAGGTCCTTGCAAGTGGCAATAATTTTAATCAAAAGAAAATGAATAGATTTCCTCTCTCTTGGTCCTGTTTAGAAGCCTAATTGGAGAATGGAGTACTTCTTGATTGTTCAGAGTTTCACCTGACAAAATGAAAAATACAAGTGAGGGAATTAGTATGAAGGCAAGCATGAAATCTAGTTCTAAATCATTTACAAGCCATGTAACAAAGTGAATGTGTTGACTTCAGCCGCCACTTTACCAAGTGTGTGTACACACCTCATGTGGATGCAAGTGTACATTCAACACACAGTGTGGGAGATGGGAGTGAGAAAGGGGCTGTGTCATCATTTTGGGGAGAAAATTACACAGAAACACATTGTTGTCTCCAGTATTGTTGCAAAAGTAGCCCATTAAAATGCAAGCATGTATATTAAAGAGCAGCACTGCCTTTTGATGGATAGTTGTCTGCCTATGAATAAGTGTGCATACTGATTGGCAAAAAAGGTGAAAAGCAGTTTGACACAATTATTTTTGAAAGGCCCTGGTTATCTCGCATGATTTAAAAACCATTTTAAACGCCTGTCACTTACATTCCCTTCTATGAGACCCCAGTGACTCCTGAAAATAATAATTATGTGAAATGTCCAGGAGATATTGGATGTGGCAGGTTTTATGCAGACACTACGATATGTATTGATATGCATCTATAAGAGAAGATGGAAAGAATAAGAAAACCATTAACCAGGCACGACTGTCCTCTCTTTCTGTCTCTGTTTCTCTGTCACTCTGTCTCCCCCTGCTCCAACAAATCCAGATTTAATAAGCTGCTGAGTGAAGAGCCTTACTTGCTAATATGGCAAATATCATTAAACTCCCTAAAAGTTACAATTGCTTTAAAGTGAGCAACATAGCATTTGTGTGTGTGCGTGCGTGCAAAACATTGACTGATTGGGTGGCTTACAGTTGTATTTACAGCATATTGGATCTACTGGAATTCAATCTTTTTTTTTTTACTTTTGTGACATGACTAAAGAAGGACAGGTAGGGATTTTCTACTTGGGAAGGGCTTTAATTAAAACCCATTGTCAGCCATTTATTCCCTTTCTCTTCAGTCTCTCTTATTTACTGGATTAACGTGTAGAAGTGGAGATTTCGCTTTAGGTTTCCAGATTTAATCAGTAGTAGGTGACATGGTGATAAGATAAAATGCAGGAGACCTGGATTCTATGGCATTTTCACTTCTGAGTTTTTAGAATGTCCTAATAGCCCAGAAAGCATTGCTGAAACAGGTTTTATGTGTTGCTATTTGAATGCACAAGCAGACAGCCATCTGACAGCAGTGAACATGCATCCTAATAAACAATCATTCTGCATGAAGATGATTTGTAAGCATCCCATCAACATAACATGCTCTGTTGTTAGCAAGTTCAGGAGGTGACAAAAGATAGGGCACGTTATGTGTGTATTGTTGCTTATTAGTGAGGGTTTCTGAGTATGTGTGGATCTTAACATCTTCCTCCCTCTCATCTGATTGTCATCATCACCGTTGCTCCCAAATGCATTTTACTTTTAAATGCTAACAAAGAAAACCTCTCCCTTCCTGTTTCTTTCCTAAACAGAACAGTTGTTCAACAAGTCAGATCAGCTCTGTGTGTTGTTTGGTGTGGAGTCAGATACAAATAAAATAAATTAAAAATGACTGCAGCAGGGTATCATAATATAAATCTCAGTAACTATCCAAATGGGAAACACAAATATGAAAATACTTACTTACAAAAATACAATGAAAATACTACAGCAGTTCACAGAGCAAAGGAAACAAAATATAACAAACTAAATCAACAGGCAATAGGCCAAGTTTACATGCAGCAAGAAAAACTTGAATAATTGCCTTATACTGACTGATATCGGACTTTTGAAATGGATGTATACACCTTAGCTTGACTTTGAAAAGTCTGACTAAACCACCCAGAGAATGCAATTGGAAATTCAAATTTCTCTGCATGGAAACATTTTGAGAAGCCAAGCTCTCTGGAGATAAGCCCCGCCCCTTCAGGAAATGGCGTGACACAGAAGCTGTTAGTGGTGGGCAGACTGATTCAAATATTGATATTACTGATACCAAGTCTGCATTGGTATAGGATCGATACTTGCCTAGTAAGATCGATTCTTGACTTGAAGTTCTTTTCTTGTTTGCAATGCCGCAGTTTCAGCAAAAAGAAAACAGCTAAGTTGCCGGACCTGTGTTAGCGCAGAGCAGGGCAGGTACACTTTGCTTCCCCCTCTTCTGAAAGTGACAAAGATAAACTGTTGTTTATTACTTTAGCCAACTCAAAAAGTATCAGTTATGCTAAGATCTTGATGTGATACATTTAGCCTATTGAATTGTGTTTAAATATACTGGAATTTAAACTCAAATACTGAATATAATATGGGTCAGAATTTACTGAATATTATTGCCCCTTTGTGTTAACTATCAAAGGGATACTGTATGACTACTGCATTTAAAGAGGCCATTTCACACAAATTTCATGACTTTTTGGTTATTGCTTAAGTATTAACCTGTAATATGAAACATTGTATATCTAAAAAATGTTAGGAAACACTAATTAACAGACCTTTCAATTTCTCTGTGTCAGGTTTTGTCAGGCTTTGGGCAGCAACTCATTAATATTCATTATTCAAATTTACTGGACTCAGATTGGCTAACAAACTAGCCTATCAGAGCAAGGCATACTGTTTCCTGCCACGCTGCGCATGGTAACATCAGACGCTCTCTCTTCCGGTTTGTTACGTCTTATGCTACAGCTTTTAGCCAGCAGCATGCTAGGCGTGGTTTTAACTGTGGGAGCTGATGAATACTAACGAGCAAAGGAGTTGTAACGAAACACATACAGGGTGTTTGAACTACGTACACATAGATGTGCTACAATTTGATAATAATACATTTTCTATTTAATTATGAACTCCTAATTCTAGTCCTAATTCTGGGTTTAACTTCTAAATAATAGCAAAGACACATTACAAAAAACACTTAAGGTCCCAAAAATTAATTGAGATTTAGCAATTCAATGACACATCCACCTTATTTCTTGAAAAGTATCAGTATCGTATCACCAATACTGGGCCATATTTATTTGGTATTGGATCGATACCAAAATACGTAGTATCGCACACCAGTAGAAGCAGTAGAATCAGTAATAATAATATCATCTCCACAACACTCTGCGTGCATCTGACGTGTAATAGCATCAAACAGTACAGTTTGTAACATATGTACTGTGCTGCAGCATTGTTGTCCATTTTTTACTTTCACTTGGTGGTACTTTTGGTGCGTTCCAGTCATCCTTGGAACTCAAAATTTTCTTCATGGAAATGAAGTAAGGAGCTTGTTTTGCTTTTCAGCAGACCACACGGAAAAACAACTTGGAAAAAATGGATGCCACCAGTAAAGCTGTGTGTTGTTGCTCCATCTCAGTACAAAGAACTTAACCAAGTATTGTTTGCACCTACAGTCAAAACCATAAACACAAAGTCAGTTTTGGCGGCAAAGTTTGCAAGTTTTCACATTTATTTTCAGCTTTGCAACAATGTAATTATCGGTAAAAACAATACCAACTACTCGGTGCTACTAACATAGCAAACAGAATGAAAACAGGAAAAAATAATGATGACAAGTAGTACTGTTTAGTACTGGACGTAGACATATTTAAATGTGGGATCTCAGGGTCCACTGAAACCTCAGAAATCACAGCTCAGAAAAACGAGTGAATTGCATCATTTCTGGCTAACCTATCTCGGAATTCTGAGTTCCGAGGACGAGTGGAACGCACTATTAGTGTGATGCGAACCGGAAGTAATACCACACAAAGGGTCGCATGTCGCCACCTACTGGAGGTGGTTAGTTCATTTTTTCAGTAATTTGTTTCTCAGAGTGACTGAGCTCCATTAGATTGGTTTTCTGGGAACTGGGCTGCCACTGTTACTTTTCACCTCTTCATCAGTTCACCAGGCTGCTACTTTCAGAACATTACAGATGTGTGTGTGTGTTTGTGTAGGAGAGTTTTGTTCTTTATATGTACCTTAGTCTCACCTCACTACAGTCATTCTGTACAATTAGTCAAATTCCTGATCATTTTTCTGCTTTCTGATGACAGCAGCATTATTAAGTGCTAACTTAACCATCTATAATCAACACATGCAAAGCACATGTATAAGTAAATTCAACGTCTCCATCCTGAGCCAAATTTACTTGCAATGTGTTTGGTGCACAGAAGACAGCAGGTGTCTTGATGGAGCACAGTGTGTGAGCGTGTGCAGATTTCTTTCATCAGCTATTTTCTCTCCCTCTTGCCTCTGACTGCCATCAGCTTCAAGTGTCATTTGTTTACCATAGCAACCGGATTAAATTAGGGGAAGTGATTATGGCTTATTAACAACCGTACACTGTCAGTATATTCTTATAATTTGGTGTGTAAACACTTTGTCCTCATAGCGCTCTCTGCTGGATTTTTTTTTATGGGAGACATTTGGGGGAAGGGTTGTTATAAATATATAATTAAGGATCAAACAATAGCCACTCACAGCACCCCCTCTTCATGCCACCAATTCACTGCCCTTTTATCAGTCTATTCTCAAACACAAAGACACTGTACCAACAGAGCACGCCTTGTAATAATTAAATACATTGTTGTCAAAAAGTATTTGCCCCTTATAGATTAGATTTTTCATCTTCCTCTTAACTTTTTCACATTTAAATTTTTCAGACAAACAAAATTTTAGATCAGACAATGATAACCTCGAAAAATACAAAAGTCAGTTTTTATATGATAGTTTAAATAGTTCTGGGAGGAAAAACTACTTAAAGTGACTTGGCCCTAGGTTAAATGTAATCGCTCCTAAACTTTATAACTGGTTTTGCTAACCTTGATAGCAACAATTGTAAACAAAAGTTTGCAATAATTGGCACATCACCGTGGAAGACTTTTAACCCACTCCTCTTTGCAGAATTTTTTAAATTCCCCTATAAAGAAGGGGTTTTAAACATGAATTATCTATTTAAGGTCAGGCTGCTTCAAAATCTTGGTTTTGTTTATTTATTTATTTTTAGCCATTCAGAGGTGGGGTGGGCTTGTTGTCTACTTCATTGACCTGCTGCATAACCCAAATGAGCTTCAGGTCTTGAACTGATTGCCAGGCGTTTCCCAATCGTATTTTCTGGTAAAGAATAGTATTAATGGTAACATCAATTATAGTGTGTTTTCCAGGTCCTGAGGCAGCAACCCCATATTATCATAATACCACCACCATGTTTGACTATCAGTATGATGTTCATTTTCTGAAATGCAGTGTTATATCCCTAGATATAATGGGACACACAGCTTCCTAATGTACATACCATCTTGTTTTGTTGGTCCACATACATTTTGTGTGGTCAACTATATGATTTGAGCTAATGTGAAACAGGCCTTTGTGGTTGTCAGCTTGGAACTCTCTCAAGGCCTGGAGTATCTTAGACATTGTTCTTGGTTATTTTTCTAACCTCCTGGATGAGTTCTTTTTACACACTTTTGGAGTCATTTTGGTAGCTGAGACCCTCCTGAGAAGGTTAACACTCACTGCGGTTTGCTACAGTCCCAAAGCTTTAAATGGCTTTGTAACGTTTTCCAGACTGATAAATGGTGATGGTTTGTATTTATTTGTTATTAAAGTGGGGGCAATTCCATCTTTAGATATAACCAAGTTGGTTTTGACAGTTTTTAAAGCAATTGTTGGTAAACAAAATTATCATTTGAAATCTACATTTTATATTCAGGTTAGAAAAAGTGTGAAAAAGCAAAAACTAAAATAAATGAAATAATGTAAGGGATAAATACGTTTATACAGCCCTGTTAAACAAACCTCTTTCCATTTTTCTGCCTTGATTCCAAATAATAAACCCACTAGAATTAACATTCACACTCAATGTAATGAGGTGGTGCTGGTGAGGGGGTTTAGTCAGACTTTAGTTCTCCATATTGACTACTCTAGCCTCTAGCCTCGCTTTGCATTTAATACAGTACTCAGAGCTAAAGTGATTGTCAAATTATTTCCTTGTTGTGTGGAGAGATATTTGTAATTAATATTAAAATTAGGCATTGTATTGATGCTGGGTGGTGTATTATTACAAAAGCTGCTTCCAAAAGGCCGCTGTGTGTGCCCATTACTCTTGTCTCATTTTGGATTTATCTTTTTTTTCCTCCTCTCATGTTATGCATCAAGATATTTCTCTACTCACCTTTTACACACCTTTTTTCACAGCTTCCCTGCTCTTATATTGCTCACTTACAGTAAACCCCTGTTGCTCCCTTCTTCCCCTTGCTCTTTTACTTACCTCTTCTCTTTTCCCTCTAATATTTTTGCTCCCTGCCCTCCCCTCTCCTTGAAGACATCAATTATACACCCACAGATTATGTTTTCATGGGGTGTCCCACCGGTTTTGGCAGAGCGCTTTAGAAATGCAGGATCATTTTAAATAAGCACCTACTCAGAGAAAAAGAAAAAGGATGTGTGAGTGTGTGTGCATGTGTTTGCGGTGGTGGAGACTGTGTGTGTCGGGGGGGGGAGGTATGAGAGATGGAGAGAGAAAATAGAAAAAGAGGGACAGGGGTTGCTCTAGGCCAAGAGAATATGAGCAGGTGCAGCAGGGAAAATGAGTGCTATAAACAAGCCCAGGTCCTCGTAATTTATCATTAATCTGGGTGCCTGTGCTCGCAGTGCCTGGCTTATTCTGCATGCTGATAGCCATGTCATATTTCTTATCACAGATTTGTTTACGCTCTTATCCTTGTTTCTCAGGCTTTACACTTACTGCTATGGCCTTGGCTATTACCACGCTGGCATTTGGGGAAGGGAGATGGTAAGTTGTGTGTGTATGATGAGTCTCAAACACGAATGATCCATGAACAGGCCACTTCAACATTAACGGATAAAAACAGCAAAGGTGCTATGATCTTGTGTCTTTTACACAGAAAGATTTTCTAGTTACATCCACAGTAAGACGGTCTTTGACAGACACAACAAAGCCAATCAAGCAGTCACTGCTCTAATCAGAAGCACGTTAACAGTTGTGTTAAGCTCCCTGTGGAAATCCCTCTTTTGTACTGCAGTGTCTGAGTTCCCCAAACTAGAGACAGATTGCCACAGAAATCAGTTCAACTTTAAAGAGGCTCAGATGGGCATAAAATCTGTCCAAATGTTCTGTACATTGACGAGACACACCAGATTTATCATGAATTTCTCATATTGGACTAGTTCATTAAAAATGTTCCAACCATGTTTACTTGAATAATCAACCAACTAACTGTATCAAAAGCAACAACATGATCTACTTTAGAAAATTGTCGCCAAGGCCTTCGTGTTTGAGTGACTGTCTCGAATGTTTATTTTTCATCAAAGTTAGGACGATTAGAATGCCCCCCCTCCTTCATCCGCATTTGAATTGGTAATACTGCTTCTTTGTTTACTCTGTGCAATTTACTAATGAAAAATATGTGCAGAAGTTATTGATTCATGACCGTAATTGTTTAATTATTAATCAGTTTAGTCTTATATTAGCATTTTAAATGTAGCAGACAGCTTGAGAAAACTGAGATGCAGGTTCAAGTTTAGTTTCTTTTTTTGTGTGTTTGTCATCAGAGAAAAAAGGAAACATCAAAGACAAGCATGCATGTGCTAAAACATGTGCAATTTGAGAACACCAGTCAAACTCTTAACTTTTAACTTTAATTTCCTTTGCAAAACTGATGTCATTTAATGGTCTACGGAAAATAAAAAAAGTTAAAAAGAGGCCACCAGATGATGAATCTTTTTAGGCAGCCAGCTGGAGAAGATCATAAGATGGCAATTTATTACTGTACTTAAATACAATGTCTTGTGATCTCAAAACATTTTATTACATCTCCCAAGCAAATGAAATCTTCGCTGAAAAGGCCAAATAAATCAATTTCCCATCAAACAAAATTATAGTGAATTTAATGACTTAATAATCATCCCCACATACTGTATTTTACTACCACCTGAAGAAGAAAAAAATAATAATTTAGCTGTTCTCCTGGTCAAAGTAAAATTAAATAAAAATAAAAAAGCACAGTTCAAATCATTTTCTATGTCCTTAGGTTACTTTGAAAAAAAAACAGCATTGACATTGCTTTTATATTTTGTTATTTATTGTTTAATTTTTTCTATATGATGATTTCAAAGCCTAATAGTAAATTTAAAATTCATATAGTTCCATGTTGTGGTGGAGAGATAGGGTGGTGATAAAAAGAATGTCATCAAAAGTTTAATGTTAGCAGGCATTATGGTGAATTCCACTGTGGCTTTATTGTGTTTTTTGTCAATATTGGAGCCCTTCTGGGTCTTTCGTCCATAAAGCTCATTGTGGTTCAAAATGTGACATGTAGACATGAGAAAGTGATATTTCAGCTTTAATGGGACTGGATGTTTTGGGGGCTCTTATTCTACAATCCTCATTGTCCATCTGATCAACCTTGGAGAGGTGCTGAAGTGGGCTGAGAAAACCAAGGATGTTTTTGGATCTGCTTTTCCCGCTCTGTGTGTTTGTCTCCTCAGCTCTTTTCTGGTTCATTCTCAGCTGTATCAAATTGATCAAATTCTCCCTTCTCCTCTGTTTTATAAGTCTCTGGTTCATCTCAGTCATGTGTTTCTCCCCCAGTGTTCCTTGTGTCTCATGCAACTATGTAAATACCTGTTTTTCTGCCATGTCATGTTTTAATAAAAGTGTTGTTTTATTCCACATCCCCAAGCCTCCTGCGTTTTGAAGCAATTTTGGTCCAGCCCAAATGCCTCAAACATGACAGTAACACTTGCAGAAGGGAGCTACAGTACAAGTTGTAATGTAAGATATAAGTACGTTCCAGCGTTTGATGGAGAGATGTATGGGTGACCTGCATTTAAAGGAAGTGTTAGTGTTTCTTGATGATTTAATCCTATTTTCAGACTCTCTGGAGGAACATGAGAGGAGACTACTCCGAGTATTAAATCGACTGAAGGAGTATGGATTGAAGCTTTCCTTAACAGAGTGGAAGTTCTTCCAAACTTCAGTTCGATATCTTGGACACATTGTGTCAAAAAAAGAATTGAAACAGATCCGGAAAAGATTGCTTTTATCAAATCCTGGCCAGTTCCCACAAACTTGAAACAACCACGATCTTTTCTTGGATTTGCTGGGTACTATCACCGGTTCATTAAAGATTATGCTGTCATTGTAAAACCTTTAAAGGATCTTACTCGTGGCTGCACTCCTGTCAAGAACTCCAAGATCCAAAGATCCACCAAACCCCATTGCAGCTCGAGCCAGCCTTTTGGTGAACGATGGAACCAAAGGTGTCAACAAGCTTTTGAGATGCTTATCCATATGCTGTCATCTGCACCTGTTCTCTGTTTTGCCAATCCTTCTTTGCCATACTTATTGCACACAGATGCAAGTGCTACTGGGTTGGGTGCTGCATTGCACCAGGAACAGGAAGGGAGGCTCAGAGTTGTTGCATTTGCCAGCCGTGGACTGTCCTTGAGCGAGAGCAGATATCCAGCCCATAAATTTGAATTTCTAGCACTTAAATGGAGTGTCACTGAGAAGTTCCGGGATTACCTATATGGAGCTGAATTCACTGTAGCGACAGACAGCAACCCGCTGACCTATGTTCTAACCACTGCTAAGTTGGATGCTACTGGTCATCGTTGGTTAGCTGCTCTCTCCACAAACTCTTTTAAGTTGTTGTATCAGTCTGGAAAGCATAATTATGATGCTGATGTACTCTCCAGACAAGCTCATCTGACCTCTATAGAAGAGTCACCTAAAGATCCCGAACTTATTCACCAGTTTGTGTCACAACATTTGGCTGATTTTGATGTCCTTGAACCAGATGTTGTCGATGCAATCGGCCAGAGTCAGCTGATTAAAGTGATTGAGCCAGTTGATTCTGGTCAGTCTTGCATGACCTTTGTTGAGTCACTATCTATGCAAGCGGCTTCTGTTGCTGCTTTAGATACAAGTGAAGATCATCTACCTGGTATTACTGCCTTGTCTCAATTCAGTTTGAAAGAGAAACAAAGAACATATTCCAGTATTTGAGAGATCACGCATCAAATGGAAACAGGAGAAAAGATCTCTCCAGCAATCCGAGAAGAGCTTCCAGAAGTTTCCCTCTTGTTGAAAGAATGGACCAAATGAGAGCTAATCAGTGGGGTTCTTTATTGCAAATGGCGGGATAATGATACTCTGTCCTACCAGTTGGTCCCTCCTCAGGAGCTTTGTCCTTTTATTCTCCAGAGCCTCCATGACGACATGGGTCATTTGGGAATCGAGCGCACCCTTGACCTGGTCTGTACTTGTTTCTACTGGCCTAAAATGGCTGCGGATGTAGAACAAAAAGTCAAAACTTGTGATCGATGTGTTCGGAGGAAGACCCTGCCTGAAAAGTCTGCTCCACTAGTTAACATTACAACTTCACGTCCACTTGAACTACTCTGTATGGATTTCCTAAGCCTTGAGCCTGACTCCAGCAACACCAAAGACATCCTTGTTCTTACAGATCACTTTACCAAGTTTGCAGTGGCTATTCCAACGCCAAATCAAGAAAGCAAAAACTGTGGCAAAGTGTTTATGGGACAGTTTTATTGTCTATTATGGCATCCCTGAGCGAATTCATACTGATCAGGGGCCAGATTTTGAGTCCAGGCTAATTAAAGATTTGTGTGAAATAGCAAGAATCCAGAAGAGCTGAGGAAGAGGTAACCCGGTGGAGCGATTCAATTGGACGCTTTAAAGCATGCTTGGAACACTTGAGGAGAAACAGAAATCAAAATGGAAAGACTATTTGAATCCATTAGTTCATGCATATACTGTAACTTCACTAAGAATGACATTACTGGTTATACCCCATATGAGCTAATGTTTGGACGAACATCTCGTCTACCTGTTGACCTCACGTTCGGGCTACCTCTGCAGAGAAGCAAACACATGAATCATTCACAGTACGTGCATGATTTGCAGTCATGCCTGGAAGAGAGCTTCAAAATTGCTTCAGAGAATGCTCACAAATCAGCTGAACGAAACAAGACACGGTTTGACCAGCATATCATACCATCAGCTCTAGAAGCAGGAGATAGAGTACTTGTGAGAAATGTGCACCTTAGAGGAAAGCACAAGCTATTGGATAAGTGGGAGAAGGATGTTTTTGTTGTGGTCAGTAGAGCTGGAGGTCTCCCAGTTAGGGTTAGGGTTAGGGTTAGGGTTAAGTTAATCCGGAGCACAGAGATGGACCCTTACACACTCTCCACAGAGATCTCCTCCTTCCATGTGGTTTCCTTCCAGTTAATGAAGATATTGATTTGGTCAGTGATAGACCTCCTGTGTCTCGACCTCGTACTCGCTCTAATCAGGAGCCAGACACTTCCATTATTCATAATGATAAGTTTGAGGACATGGCTCCTCTCAGCCTCAGTTCACCTGTTGTTCGTTTCACTGTGGAAAAGACATGCCCAGTTCCTGTCACTAATTTGGCAAGTGAATCTGCAGAAGATGGAGGTCCAGCCTCATCTTCTATAAGTCTGGTCATGCCAGTAGCTTCGTCAGAGTTGGAAACTAGTATTGAACAAGAAGAGTTAAGTGTGGACTTGGACCAAGGAAATCAAGCAAATGGACTTGTCGCAGATTTACTTGAAGATATATCTACTGCGGACCCACCTGAAGATCTGCAGCTTAACCAGTCAGACCCTCCAGTTGCTCTTGCCGCTGACATAGTTGACCAAGACTCTACTCTTAGGCGCTCAACCCGTCAAAGAACATTACCAAACCGACTACATTATAATGCCCTTTGAAACCCGCTCATATCTGTTGTTCAGACACTACTACACAGTTTGTCTGATGCGTTAGGTTTCCCTACCTCGGACAGATCCCTTATGGCACCTGTTCACGTTGTGTGATGGGGTTCAGTAGGCAACGGGACGTACCTAGTTTATGGCGGGGAGGGTGTAACCCAGATAATACCTATTAACGCTGTGGGGTTTGTGTCTCTGCGTCACCTGCACTAAAGCAGGAGCGTCTTGTCACATGAGCACTTGACGAATCATGTTGCATCTTTGTCCTCAATCTCCAAGTGAGTGACTTCTAGTCATATCTTGGAGAGCAGGATACAATCCTTCTCGACTGTCTTGTATGTCTTTCCATCAAACTGGACCCAAGACAGTATATCAGGTTTGGTATATTTGCATTTGAATAAAGATTTTTAAGGTCTGTTCATACCCAAAAAGGATGCTGTGTTCTCTTCATCCATTGCTGGAGTGGCACCCGGTGTGGTCTTCTGCTGCTGTAGTCCATCTACCTCAATGGTCAACATGTTGTGCATTCAGAGATGCTCTTCTGCATACCTCGGTTGTAACAAGTGGTTATTTGAGTTACTGTTGCCTTTCGAACAGCTCGATCAGCTCGAACTAGTCTGTCCATTCTCCTCTGATCTCTGGTATCAACAAGATATTTTTACCCACAGAACTACTGCAGCTCACTGGATATTTTCCCTTTTTTGGACCATTGATGGTTGTGTGTGAAAATCTCAGTAGATCAGCCATTTCTGAAATACTCAGACCAGCCTATTTGCACTAACAACCACGTCACGTTCAAATTCACTTAAATCACCTTTCTTCCCCATTCTGATGCTGGTTTGAACTGCAGCAGATCGTCTTGACCATGGCTACATACCTCTATGCATTGAGTTGCCGATATGTGATTAGCTGATTAGAAATTTGCATTAATGAGCAGTTGGGCAAGTGTGCCTAATAAAGTGGTCAGTGAGTGTATATACAGACAGACATGTTTGTCAATAATAAAGGCAAGTGGTCAAACACCACGGAACTAAACAGAGAGACAGGAGATCCTAGATCCACAATCCTTATTTCTTTCCTAAGTTCATTCATGAAAATTCCAATTACTCATATTTCTGTTCCTGGTCCAACCCCTGTAAAGTCCGAAGGGTAGAGGTATCCAAAAGGGGCAGAGGCAGAAGTCGGAGTCTGGTTAGCTCTGGGTTTCATGCACAATGAGAATAAAAAACACAGACTGACAAGGCACTGGTTAGGGCATAAATGTGTCCATCTAACTGGCAACTCAACCTCACTCTAACACAGCTAATATGCAGCCATGCCCAGGTGAGAGCAGGCACTGACTGCACAGTGCAGCAGGTGGAAAGAATGACCGGAGGTGAGCAGAGAGAGAAGGGAAGAAGGTAAATATAAACAAGCAGACAGGCGTAACACATGACAAAATCATAAAATAGAAAAATGCAGAAAACCCGGTGACTAAAGATAGGTGATGCACACAACAAAAACACAGGGAATAAAAACAAAACGGGCCAAAAAAATAAAACAGGAACCCAAACTCTTCCAAAATAAAGATATCTCTAATAAATGCATGCTTAACAAATTTCTTTTTTCTTCAAGTCGGGGGCTGAGTGTGAGCACCTCAGTACGAATTAAATGTTCAGAGTTTTCAGTGTTAAAGGCGGCAAAGAGGATTCTGCCCCAAATGAGAAGCTCAACAGCTGTTTGTTGTTTTTCGAGTAGTGCGCATGCGTTGTAGACCCCCCTCTATCCTCAATGGAAGACACGCCTTCGTGAATTGCGTAGTTTTATTTACTATCGGCATCGCTGGAGTTTTTTGTGGAACAACTACAACTTTGTTTCTTCAAACATCTCGGAGTCATCAATGGTAAAAGGCTGTTTATTGTTACTCAGTACAAGTGCTGCTAGTGCTGAAATGCTAGTTAGCGTGGATCACTGAAGCCTGATGCTGCACACTGCTCAGCCCCTGTTCATGTCAGATGCATCTTTCTCCGCGCCGGTCCACAAGATTTTCTTATCATCTGTTCATACACAATTATACACAATTATGATCGCATTTGCCAATCGCAGTATTTTATTTTGAAGGTGATGGGGTTGTCTCGTGTGTCTTGGTGTTATTTCCTGCCAGAATTGACATGGAACACTCGCGCAAAAAATAGACCAGACGCCAAAATGATCACTTCACAATGCTCCATGTCTGGTGTGAACTACACCATAAAGCACAGGCGTCAAACTCCAGGCCTCGAGGGCCACTATCCTGCATGTTTTAGATGTTTCCCTGTTTCTACACACCTGATTCAAATCCTCTGCATTTCAGCAAATCCTGCAGAAGCCTGTTAATGACTTGTTCATTTGAATCAGGTGTGTTGAAGCAGGGAAACATCTAAAACATGCAGGATAGTGGCCCTCGAGGCCTGGAGTTTGACATCCCTGCCATAAAGGTTAACAAGGGCGGCGAATGGAAGCGGTCTCCGTTCCACTCCAATTCACAGCACTTCCGCGTGCAGTATTACTGAGGACTAAGCAGACTATGTAGTATGTACAGAAGTGTGATTGACAATCTAGTAGCCAAAAGATAATGAAACGGGTTCGTTATCTATTGGCTACTTTATTTCAAGCCCCACCAGGTCTATGATTTATGAATATTATCACTTTTTCTTTTGGAAACCATAAGTACAAGACCACTACAAGTTGATAAAATGATTTTAAAGTAAATTTGACTTCTAAATTTGATACAAAATCCTCTTTACCACCTCTAAATGCAACTTATATCTTGGTTGTTTCTCAAAGCCTCTCCACTTAATAAAAAGCTCTTCTAAAACTAAATGGTTTACTTTGACCACAGACTGTTCATGTTGGACTAAAATGCAATCGCTTTAACTGGAGCCTCCTCTTCTAAAATAACTTAGTGAATCTTCATGACTGAGATCTGTGATGATTTCCCTAGCCCTTTTCAGACATCGCTTCCTGTTGATGTCATGTATGGCAGGAAGTGGTGCTCCGGCTATGCGCTGGGCGGCTTTCACCACCTTCTGAAACGCCTTCCGGTCAGAGGCAGAGCAGCTTCAATATCAGACTGTTATACAGTTGGTCAGGATGCTCTTCATGATGCAGTAGTAGAAGTTCACCAGGATTTCTTTGGACAGGTGGTTCTTCCTCAGAGTCTTCGGGAAGAAGAGGTGCAAGTGAGCCTTCTTGACCAACTTGGAGCAGTTGGTTGTCCAGGTGAGATCCTCAGAGATGTGGACTCCCAGGAACTTGAAGCTGCTCACACGCTCCATGGCCGTCCCCTTGATATGGATGGGTGGATGTGGGTCAGCATTCCTCTTGAAGTCCACAATTAGCTCTTTAGGTTTTGCCGGTGTTGAGCAGCAGGTTGTTTGTGTTGCACCACTCAGCCAAACAATCCACTTCCTCCCTGTAGGCAGCCTCATCCCTGTTTTTGATGGCGTCGATCACTGTGGTGTCATGTGCAAACTTAATGATGGTGTTGGAACCATCAACTGGTCTGCAGTCATGGGTGAGGAGGGAGACTATATGATGTAGAACTCTTGGCTCAGCAGAGTCTTTGATCTGGCAAGATCATCTGTCAAAATGAGTGATGGAGGAACGCTAGACTCTAGAGAGCTTAAAGTCAAACACTATAAAAGTAAAATGGCTTACTGAAAAAATAGTTGGTGACTAGAGTTTGTCCTGAAGACAAACCACAAGAGATCTGGAAACTGGAGGAAGAAGCCATGAGCAGGTGAGTTTAGAGGTGAGTCGTTTGGGAGAATGAGCAAGACAGAGTTCAGATGATGATAAACTTTATCTTTATCATCCCAAAGGGATACTTGATGATGACCGATTGTTCACATGATTGTACCAAAAGATTTGGTAGAAAAAGGTACACTGAAGGAGTTGACTAGGGTGACTGTGGCTCAGTGGTTAGAACGGTTGTCCTCCAACTTGAAGGTTGGTGGATCGATCCCAGCTTCCACCGCCACATGTCGAAGTGTCCTTGGGCAAGACACTGAATTAAAGTGCTATACAAGTGCACGCCATTTACCGTCAAAAATAAGTTCAACAGGTCTCACAGAATATCACCTCAAGTAAATATTCTCTTACACAAGGACTTTAAGGCTGATGATGCTAATTAGGTAGGAGGCTGTTTACATCAATAAGCAGATATGTTATGCGTTCTGACAAAGCACTCCAGGAAAAGATGCTCAAGGACATTTGGCTGAGACTCGCAGTTGACTTAACAGTTTGGCATAAACTAGTGGCAAACACCCAGCAGATGCATTTGCTGCAGCTAATGAGTGGACTGATTGCAGGCCTTACCAACAAAGGTATGAGACTGAGGCCATGGATGGAACTCAAGGAAAGTAAGCTGACCCATGAACTCACCCACACAGAGAGAGAGAGAGAGAGACATAAGGAAAACATGGTTGGAAATAAAAGAGAGTCAGAGGGAAAAGAAAATAAATTGGAGGGAGAAAGAGAAGGAAAAGATCTGAAAAACTATGATCCATACAGAACCATAACTTTACATTAAAGCAGCTGACAGCTTGACGGAACCTTCTAAGATTTGTTATTGATATTATATTTAATCTTTAAGGTAGCCCTAGAAATTTCTGTAGTTGTCCGGCAAAATAAAACCATCCTAAAATAAAAACACTTAGGAGTCAAAACACATACTTTTGGAAACAATATTTGTGGATTTCTATCCAAACCTGGTCTCATCTGACAAAGACCCAGGTGAGGGAGCAGGTGTCTTCGTTCTGTGACCAATCCCAGCAATTAATGGATCAATTAAGTTCTAGGTGGAAGAGAATCCAGCTGTCCAAAACTCATACCCAGCGTAAGTGGCCTGTCTGTGAAAACTGTCATTTTGAAAGGATGCCAACATGAAAACGCATCTTATTGGTTTAGTAATGACATCATGATGCTTCATTTCTCTACAGGTCATTTTCCATTTACTGTCATATGCATCTAGTTTGTCACTCATCCTCAAGATTTTGCTTCAGTTTCACTGTAAAAATTTGACACTGGTCAAGCATCTTTTCAGTGGGGCACAGAAAGAAACGCAGCATGCATATCCTTTAAGATTCAAAAGAGAAAATCTATGCAATAATATACAGAAGGTTAGAGCTATATCACTGATATCTCTGCAGTTCACAAACATGACTACATTCTAACACATCAATAAAAGATTTTTTGCATTTAAAAAAAAAATGGCAGCATCAAAGTCAATTGTTTCCATCAACAAGCATCTAAAATATGCCAACTAAAAGACTAAACCTTAATTTGATCAGTGTGGTTATATTACATGTTTAAAGTTCAATAAGTGAGGGAAAGTCTCTGTTTTCAGAAATGGTCTTTTGAGCCCACAAAAAGAAAAAAATGTAATAATAAAAGCAGCTTTTGAAGAGCACATTTCTGTCCCACTTTTTTGGTGAACTTGGTGACACAAAAAAACAAAAAATGCTCCTATACAAGTCCTCACATGAATACAGACAGATGCAGAGGTGGGAGTTGATTTGTCCACACCTGAGCGTTGATGGGTTCAGTACTGTGAATGACAGGATTTATTCTTGGGCACAAAGTTCATTTACATATATTTTTTTTACTTTTCTTGCAGCATCAACACACACATTCTGCCCCTCACAAATTTCCTCTAAGCTGACTGTGTGTGAGAGTGCATACCACACAGCTCAATGTGTGTGTGTTACTACAGGGGAAAGAGTGAGAAGCTTGTCTTTTTCAAGGAACACCCCCAGAACTAATGTTCCACACCTGTGCACAGTGAGCCACTCTTTATCGAGCATCACAGGTGCAATGCATTAATTGCTAAAGAAAGAAACCATTTCTTTTTTCCTCCAGGGTGGGGTGGCAGGGATGGTGGTGGTGTGGGGGTCCTTCTCCACCTCCTCCTCTTCTCTGGCATGCATTCAATCACTCAATATTCACATCTAAATTGCTTTTAGCATTGAGCGCTGGGAGGTTTTGAAGCATCTGCATGGGTGACGTCAGAGGAAAACCACAACTATATTTATAAGTGGTGACTTTTTCCTGGTAGGTTTAAACAAATCAAAATGTATGCTCTGCCTTTTTGTTTGCATCTGTGGCAGAGATGCCATTCCTGCTGCACGTCATGACAGGGGTGAAACTCTTCCCAAATGCACCTAATGTTTACAATATCCCATTGTGACGAAGAGAGCAAACAGCAGTGTGTGCGCTCGTGCATGTGAAAGGGTTTAGTGCACAGACACAGGCAGGACCTACAGGTCAAACATATGAGACTGCCCCCTCTGGTGATTATCATGCATAAGTACTCTCTGCTTTGTCCTCCTCATTTTCTTCCCTTCTATTTTCTTCTTGTTCTCCTTTTAACTTAGCAAAATCATTGTGTTACATCACATTCTCACCCTTCCTCCTTTTTAAATCCACTTTCTTTGATTTTTTTGAAACTTTTTTTTCTTTTTGTCGTCTTCCACCCTCTTTTGTTGTGCCCTGTTATTTCCACTAGACCAGATTATGACTGTCAGTCAGTCAATTTAACATCTGCTATGAGTAAAGAGTCACAGACAATAACGGATTATCACCGCAGTGCTGAATATTCCTAAAGATTTCAGAGGAAGCTTTGTATATTTTTTTCCTCTGTCTTTCTTTCCTGTTCCCAATCTTTTTTTTTTTTTTTTTTTTTGAAAGTCCAGTAATGAGTTACAAAAAGTCATTGGAGCATTGCAGCTGCTCATCCACTCATGCCATAATCCATGGCACTCATGCCTGATTACCTCTCCAATGGTCAAAGGTAGGGGAGGGAGTAAAAACAATGGGTGCAAAGCATAAGGCTCCTCCAAGAAATATGGGCCAGTGGTGTTATTTTGGATGATGACAGTCAAAGAGAAATAACACTGAGCAGATCCATTTATTCTCTGAAATCAAAATGCTTCAGCAGCAGCACGCATTGAGGGGGAAAAACATGACACATTTTCTCCATTCCCCTCCATCAACAGCCATTTTGATCTCTACAATTGACCTTCGATGGCATCATTTACAATCAGTCATAACACAGCCGCAAAGTGTTAAAGCTGTAGCACTGTTGCTTGTGTGCACACACACAGGCATGCTCACACATATGGATAATCATTCTCTTTTTTTTTTGCCCACACATGCTTCCACACACACTCACCAAGTTGGGTTATCAGGCATGTGCACCTCAACATTATCACACATGCACTTGTCAGCATAATAGCTTTAACTAGATCAAATTTTCTGTCCTTCATTTGTATGTCTATGGCGACCCACATTCGCCACGACTCGCCCTTTGACAAAAGGGGGGGATATTCCCCCAGCAAAGAAAATGAAGCCCACTAGATATTGTTTGATTGGATTTTGCCTTTTCAAGGTTTCAGGATCATTACAGGAATTCATTTGAAGTGTCGCTGAAAATGAAACTGCGACCCTCTTTCCACATTTAATTATTCTAATACCACTTTTTTTTTAGCCCATTCTCTTTTTTTGTCTGTCGACAAAATGTATCATTTCTAGAAATTAAAACCATCAGACCAGACCTCAAAATGAAACCAGGGTGAACTAATTTCACATAGGAAGTTATTTTGTTTTTCCCTCAACCATCTCATTTCATTTCTCTATTTGGAAACTGCTTGCTTATTGCATTAGTTCGTCAATTAATACGGTTAGATATTATTTTAATTATTGTTTGACTTTTTTTCCTTTTATGATCATCTATTTTCTTAATTAATGTCTGTTTTTTATGTAGTCTGACCTCCTCTAACTTCCTGTCTTCTTTTTTTTTTGCTCTTTTTTTACAGTGTGTCTGTTTTTTGTCATCCTTCCCGTTCCTCTTCCTGCACCCATCTTCATTTTTTTAACACAAGCCAGTATATTGGTTCCAACCCAAATGTGTTCATTCCAACATTTCAATAAATTGAGTAAGGCAGGCATTAACGTTAATCACAGCTACCACATTGTGCTTTAGACACGTTGGTGGGATTATGGATTACTATTAGCTGAATAGAAACCAATTCTTTCATTTGAATTCTGACTTCCTCATCTTACTAAAATTAAAAAGAGAACTAATACTTCTTGGACAAAAATACTTCTTCTTGGACAGGACTTTGCACCCCCCCCCCATTCCACAGCAACACCCAAGAAAAAGCTAATGAAAGACAACAGACAGTTCACTTTTCCATTAGAAATGGATCCACATAAGGTTTATTGTTTCATTTAGCTAGTTTATACCTCTGTTGCTGATAATGATAATTCTGTACTGAGACTGATTACTAATTTGTCTTACTTGATATTCACAGTTGGTAACACTGTCCATGTTGCATTGCTGCCACTCTACATCAGAGGCACAGAGGAGCTCTCAAGATAAGCTTTGAGAGGTTATAAGAAGTGGTGAGTAATGAGAAGTTTTGCTTTGCAGGAGGGCTTCTATGTGCAATTAAGACATATTGACGTTACTCTGTAGTATATTCCATATTTGTGTTTATTTTTTTGTAAGCAGTCAAACTTTGAAAAAAGAAAAAAGTCAACTAAATCTCTAAAGGTACCAGTGACATCAGCATCTAATGTCTAAAGATTTTAGGTTACCAAAATAAAACTTTTGTATGCAAGTTAAATGGTTTCAACAATTCAGTTACAATTTGATTTTTGTTAAGAAACATGTTACTGGGTAGTCATGTTGGTGTTCATTGCTTCCTCAATGTAAAATACATGTAGTAAAAAAATCCAAAATTTCGAACTTGACCTCACGTCAAATACGACCGCATTGGTCAATTTTGTGATCCGTAAAAAACGACACGATATTCCGTATGCGACCCCTATCTGCAACACTATGCCCTTCCATTAAAAATGTTTTTTTCTGAGGTTTCTGTTGAATATTTTAGCTCCACAGGTGTTCTTACCTTCATAGTGGGTGTGAAAACAGGTCAACAACTTCTCTTTCAGTTTTAATCTCTCAAACTACGCAGCATAACGCCTGAATTCGAATGGCCAGTACTTGTTTCGTCACAACTCCTTTGTTCATTAGTATACGGCAGCTACCACAGTTGAAACCTAGCATGCTGCTGGCTAAAAGCTGTAGCGTAAGACGTAGCAAACAGGAAGAGAGAACGTCTGATGTTGCCATGCGCAGCGGGGCAGGAAACAGTATACCTTGCTCTCATAGGCTAGTTTGTTAGCCAATCTGAATCCAGCAAATTCTAATAATTAATATGAACGAGCCGCTGATGAAGCCTGACAGAAGGAGCCAGAACCACCCGAAGAATTTTGATGAAGACAGATTGAAAGGTCTGTTAATCAGTTTTTCCTAATGTTTTTTAGACATAAAATGTTTCTTATTATTGGTTAATACTTAAGAAATAACCACAAAGTCCTGAAATTGATATGAAATGGCCTCTTTAACTGTTCCGCTTTATAACGTGAAATATCTGCATATGTATCTTTACATTTCAAAGCTAACTGTTATATTAAAAGGAGACATTTTGCTGCAGAATTTGTGTTTTGTTTTCTGAACAGAGCAAAACTTCATGCATGCGTAATTTTCAGCTCCTCTGGGAAGGTTCACACATGCGCTGTTAGTAGTTAATCTCTGCGGAGCCTGTCACAAACCCGTCAAGGGGACCATCATTTACGTCTGTTTAACCAATAAAGCCTTGTTGTAGTACAACATCTCTTTATCCCTGGAAGACAGGTTCAACATGATAAAATGGCAGCGGTATCTCAAAAAAACACTCATTTCAACCCAGATATGCAGAATACCCTCTCTGGATGGACAATAAATGGGCAACATCATCAGAAGACCCCATCTGGAGCCACTCCTGTCAGGTACGAACAGGAAATTGAAGTCATGTTTTACACAGGCTCTCAAAAATTAAACAATTACAGATTGGCAAAGATTACTTGGTCCAATGAATTTCAGCTTTTGCTGTTTGAAATCACTTTGGTTTCATACCTTCAGATGCACAAATCTGATGATCGGACTGGATCCATCCTGCCTTGTATCAACAGTTCAAGTGATGGTGTAGTGAAATGGTGTGAGGGGTATTTTCTTCTCACATTTTGGCCCTTTAGTATTAACTGAGCATTGTTTAAATAGCCTAACAGCCTACCTATTGTTAGTGACCATGTTCATGCCTTTATGACCCCATTATTCCCATCTTCTGGTGGGTCATTCATCATGCAGGTTGGTTTCCTGAACAATAACAGTGACCTCACTTCAATGACCTCCTGAGTCACTAGATCTTTAACTGATATAGCACCTTTGAGATGGAACAGAAGATTTAAATGATGGATGTGAGGTGGACATACAGTGGGGCAAAAAAGTATTTAGTCAGCCACCAATTGTGTAAGTTCTCCCACTTAAAAAGATCAGAGAGGCCTGTAATTTTCATCATAGGTATACCTCAACTATGAGAGACAAAATGAGGAAAAAAAATCCAGAAAATCACATTGTCTGATTTTTAAAGAATTTATTTGCAAGTTATGGTGGAAAATAAGTATTTGGTCAATACTACTACTACTACTACTACTGTCATTTAGCAGACGCTTTTATCCAAAGCGACTTACATTGAGAGAACATACAAGCAAGAATTCAAAGAGAAGGAAAAAAAATATAAGGAGGCGGACTGTTTGGAGTCCAGTTTAATTCCGACGCTGATACATCAAGTGTATCAATTTTTTTTTTTTTTTTTTT
>SSNP01000066.1:2800775-2859168 GCA_006937955.1 Pachypanchax playfairii
AAATTTTTTTTTTTTTTTTTTTGTGAGAGATAAATTCTCAAATCGATATCATAAATCATAAATTACTCCTACATTAAGACTGAAAGTGTTCTTTAAAGAGGTGAGTCTTAAGTCTGCTCTTAAAAGTAGCTGCAGACTCTGAGGATCGGACCGAGTTTGGTAGGTCATTCCACCATCGGGGGACAACAGAGGAGAAGAGTTTGGAACATGATCTCATGCCACGTTGTGGTGGAAGCGCTAGGCGTCTTTCAGCGGCTGAGCGTAGCTGACGCGTGGGAATGTAGGTTTGGATGAAGGAGTGAAGGTAGGTAGGAGCTGTGTGTGTTAGAGTCTGGTAAGCCAGAAGCAGAGCTTTGTATTTGATGCGTGCTGCAACTGGAAGCCAGTGCAGGGAAATGAGCAGCGGAGTGACATGAGCCCTCTTGGGCTGGTTGAAGACCAGACGTGCTGCTGCGTTCTGAATCATCTGCAGAGGTTTAACCGAGGACGCCGGAAGACCGGCCAGCAATGAGTTGCAGTAGTCGATCCGGGACAAGACCAGGGCCTGGACCAGAAGCTGTGTGGTGTGGTCTGTGAGGAAGGCTCTGATTTTCCTGATGTTGTAAAGCGCGAATCGACATGAGCGAGCTACGGAGTTAACCTGCTCTTTGAAGGACAGCTGGTTGTCCAGTATGACACCAAGGTTTCTGGCGGAGGTTTTGGGGAACAGCGTGATGGAGTCAAGCTGCACGCTTATCTGAGGAGGTACGGAGTTACTGGCAGGACAGACAATGAGGTCAGTTTTGGACAGATTAAGCTGAAGGTGGCGATCCCTCATCCACGCCGAGATATCTGAGAGGCAAGCAGATATCCGCACTGAGACGGATGTATCGTCTGGAGGGAACGAGAGGAGGAGCTGAGTGTCGTCAGCGTAGCAAAAGTTAATAACAAAATAAGTCAATAACAAAAGTTAATCTCAATACTTTGTTATATAGCCTTTGTTGGCAATGACAGAGGTCAAACGTTTTCTGTAAGTCTTCACAAGGTTTTCACACACTGTTGCTGGTATTTTGGCCCATTCCTCCATGCAGATCTCCTCTAGAGCAGTGATGTTTTGGGGCTGACGCTGGGCAACACGGACTTTCAACTCCCTCCAGAGATTTTCTATGGGGTTGAGATCTGGAGACTGGCTAGGCCACTCCAGGACCTTGAAATGCTTCTTACGAAGCCACTCCTTCGTTGCCCGGGCGGTGTGTTTGGGATCATTGTCATGCTGAAATACCGAGCCACGTCTCATTTTCAATGCCGTTGCTGATGGAAGGAGGTTTTCACTCAAAATCTTACGATACATGGCCCCATTCATTCTTTCCTTTACACGGATCAGTCGTCCTGGTCCCCTTGTAGAAAAACAGCCCCAAAGCATGATGTTTCCACCCCCATGCTTTACAGTAGGTATGGTGTTCTTTGGATCCAACTCAGCATTCTTTCCCCTCCAAACACGACAAGTTGAGTTTCTACCAAAAAGTTCTATTTTGGTTTCATCTGACCATATGATGTTCTCCCAATCCTCTTCTGGATCATCCAAATGCTCTCTAGCAAACCGCAGACGGGCCTGGACGTGTCCTGGCTTCAGCAGGGGGACACGTCTGGCACTGCAGGATTTGAGTCCCTGGCGGCGTAGTGTGTTACTGATGGTAGCCTTTGTTACTTTGGTCCCAGCTCTCTGCAGGTCATTCACTAGGTCCCTCCGTGTGGTTCTGGGATTTTTGCTCACCGTTCTTGTGATCATTTTGACCCCACGGGGTGAGATCTTGCGTGGAGCCCCAGATCGAGGGAGATTATCAGTGGTCTTGTATGTCTTCCATTTTCTAATAATTGCTCCCACAGTTGATTTCTTCACACCAAGCTGCTTACCTATTGCAGATTCAGTCTTCCCAGCCTGGTGAAGGTCTACAATTTTGTTTCTGGTGTCCTTTGACAGCTCTTTGGTCTTGGCCATAGTGGAGTTTGGAGCGTGACTGTTTGAGGTTGTGGACAGGTGTCTTTTATACTGATAACGAGTTCACACAGGTGCCATTAATACAGGTAACGAGTGGAGGACCGAGGAGCCTCTTAAAGAAGTTACAGGTCTGTGAAAGCCAGAAATCTTACTTGTTTGTAGGTGACCAAATACTTATTTTCCACCATAATTTGCAAATAAATTCTTTAAAAATCAGACAATGTGATTTTCTGGATTTTTTTTCCTCATTTTGTCTCTCATAGTTGAGGTATACCTATGATGAAAATTACAGGCCTCTCTGATCTTTTTAAGTGGGAGAACTTACACAATTGGTGGCTGACTAAATACTTTTTTGCCCCACTGTATCTACAACATCAAGTCAGCCCTCACCTACTCAAGTAGGTAGTGAGCATAAATAGTATAGAGTGATTAGAACAGTTACATCCAGATTAACTCCATGACTAAAAATGGTGCAAATACAAGATGGATCATTTAAATAAACAAACTAGAATATATCAAATTAACTGAACTTTAACCAGCTTTGTGCTTCTTCCTTAATTATTTCATTTATTTATTTCCTTCCTATTCCTGTCTGGCAGTAAAGCAATCCTACTTTTTGTGCGGGTGCAAAGAAAAGTCTTACTCTCATAGAATTCAGTGCAAAACATCCACTACTACCTTCAATTTAATGTCACGATCAACTTCTATAAAGGAATATTGAGATCTAAGAGAATATACTGTAGATGCAGGTTAATTGTTTTGTTCTATGAGGTTATTATTAGTAACTTTGACCAAATGTGTTTTTGTTCCAACCTATGTACGATTTACCATTAGATGCCTCAATCAGTTGTGTTTTTGATTTTGCCTTAGATTTATTTATTTATATAGTGCCAAGTCATAAAAGTAATCTCAAGATACTGTAAAGAAACAAGTCCAGTTCAACATGTCTAATTCACATCAACTGTCCAGATTCAAGGTTAATTATGTACAAACTGTTAGATCTAACTGTATTATGTTATATAAGATTCAGCAATTTTTAAATGTCATAAAGCCTGCAGATTGTACTGAATTGTCATTTTAATACAATTCCCCATCCTGAGCATGCATGAAGTGGCAACAGTGAAAAGGAAAGGACTCCATTTTAATAGGAAGAAACCTTCATAAGAACCGGGCTTACGAGGAGTGGTCTTCTGTCTCTTTTCACTGAGGTTTGAGAGGACAGGAAAGACGCAGACAAACACAGAAAGGTTTAATATATTTAATTATATTTACATTTTTAGTTCTATTTCTGTTTCTCCTGATCTGCATTCTTGTAAACATTCCACAATGTGGTGCTATATCCTCTGCTTCGATAGAGAGATCACTATTTTGGATTTACACTTTTTATAAGAAGTGTGTAATGTCCTTGACTTATGTTATTCATGCAACACCCTAAAACTTTGTGGCATTCAGACTCCTTCTTTTTACTGCACACTCTTGAGAGGACAGAGTTAACAACTCAGAGGACATCTCGGGATATTCACATATTAAATAATCAACACGTGTACTTTGCTGCGCTCCTCCCCTTGTGCCTATTCTCTGACTCACTCAGCAGAGTGGCGAAGGAAGAGCTTGTGATTATCTGTGTGAAAAGAGATAAAAATGAGAGAGAGAAAAACAGCTCATAACTTTAACTCCATTACTGTTGTTTACGTTAAAGACCCATTTAATACTTTTGCTCATTCATGAATCTTCCAACGCTATGCACTAAAGACATGGGGTTGAAAGTCCTATAGACTCACACAAACACACTGAGGGTGTTTTGGTTATTTTTAGCATGATATCACTAATAATTACAGTAAACATGTGTTAACATAGTTTCCTTTTGCCGCTTAGATTCTATGTTTTCCTCCTCTGCGTGTGAGTCTGAGGGCTGACACACTACACTGTTGGTCCCGCCTTTGGGCGGGGTTCGTCTGGTTGCTGCTGCACCTGAAGTCTGTTTCACCTCATCAGATTGTTTGTTATTTTAACTGGTTTCCAGCCACTGCTTCATGCCAGACTGTTATTGTGCATGCAATTACTTTTTGAGTTTCCTGTTGTGTGACTCCTGGTGCCTTCTCATGTTTTGAGAGCTTTTTATGGCTGACACTCCTAATATGACTGTCTTTTGTGATGAGATCCTCTTGATGTTAAATGGTACTTGTGAACAGAAAGAAAGAATCAATTCCACCAGGACAAAGTATGGTGGTCAGAGTTGTGGAATTTGATAATATTCACCTCTTGGTCCCTGCTTGGCCCATTCTCATTCAACACCCACATCTACCTTCAGTAGCTGCTCTGCTCTTCTCCCTCTGCTCCACAATCCTTGGTCGGCCCTAGACTTCTCTTCAGCTCGAGAAACATAGACAGCAAGCAAACCTTTATCTTTCAAAAATGATTATCAACATAATTCCATTGTCAACAGATCTCTTATTTACTCAACGCTCAGTTGCCCCCAGATCTGTTTCCAACTCTTCTAGTCATTCTTACCCATTTACTGTCACAAACAAAACCTTTTTACTTCCCTTTTCAGTGTCTGAGTCCAGTTTTTGGTGCTTTGTTTGTTTAACTTTTCAATGGATAAGATAAAATACTCCTGTAGATAACAGATACTCAATTTTAGGAGAAGCAACACCATCATTGGAGAAGAAGTGGAAATGGTGGAGTATAAATATCTAGATGTCCACCTGGAAAACACTCTGAACTGGAGACACAACAGAAGGGACAGGTACCCCTGACAGTTCACCACTTATCTTTCTATCATTTCAAGCTATTTACTGGACTTGAACATCTTGAATTGCAATAAAAAAAACTGGAAAAATTAGGTTTTCTAAAACTTCTGACTGTATGCTATCATAAACTTGTTATTCCAGCTTCTACAATTTTCTCTGCTAGATTTAGGTGTAGGTAAAAAAATATTTCTTAACATAAAGATGATCTCATATTATATGACCTTTTATTTGTTTATTTTTACAAATAATGTTTCTATGTTTTGGCATTTGAGATAGAGCATATAAACTTATGTGCACCTAGGATTATCTGAAAGTGAAACTGGGATATTGAAAAAAAAACTGAATGTTTTTTAATAATGTCATTAACAGTTTCAGCATACTGTATATCTTAAATATTATTCTGCAGACAGGGGAATATCCTCCTGTAGATAGTTGTAGGTGTAAGTGTACGTGAAAGACGTTGGAGTGTATGTGTGTGGGTGTTTGTGTGTATGTGATTGTGACATTGCTGTCACCAGTGGATTTCATATGTCAGCCTTGACTACATGCTGGCTCCACTTCATCACCAGCTGCAGCTGAGCTCAGCTCAAGAAAAACTGGCAAACTGTTTGTCTGACTGCCTGTTTGACACACAATAAAACTGTCTCCATTAAATGGGCCTCTGCAGGCCTTAGAAGCACACACACATAAAATTTAAGCCCAAACATGTAACTAAGTACAAACAACTGCTGTCAGACACATTTTCTAAAAAATGCAAACTGACACATGGTCACTCATTGGATGTCCTTGCATAGAGGTGTGTACACGCTGTGCACTTTTATAACTGTGTGTGTTCTTTTTTTCTGGAGACAACTGCTGTCTGTGCCAGATACCATCATAATGTTGGGCAGGTGTACAATGTGGTAATCAGGGATTTATGAAAAAGAGTGAATGCATGTCTATGTGTGTCCATGTAAAAAAAGGGAATGGACAGAAGGAGAAAAGAGAGAGGAAGGAAAGACAGCCAATTAGTCTTTGTCTCTCCATTTTCCCCAGAACCCTACACTTGTCCCATCCTTCCTCATCTCGGAATTGTTGGTGATTACAAATATCTGTGTGTACGTGTGTTAGCGTTGTGTGTCCGAGCAGGTTTTCTGGACAAGGTCAGTTCCTTCTTTCCTCATCATCCCTCAACTCTGTCCTCATTTCCCCCTCTATTAGTCAATCACCCGTTTTTGTCATCCCCTCTTTCTCTTTTTTTTCCTTTTTCCTCATAATTGTCTTTTATGAGTTAATCCCCAACCATCCACGCTCTGTTTTGTCTCCCATTCCCTCTCCTTTCTGCTCTTCTCAAGCTTTGGAGCTTAATTGGCAGGATGTCAGTGGACAGTGGATTTTTCTGGCCAGGTAAGTCAATGTGTTAGTGACAAACACACCTGTCAGTGAAAAAAAAAGCATTGTGGTTCCTTTGTTAACAGAGCACAAGTGAATGAAAAAGTCAAACAGTCAATCAGTAAACAAAGTCATTAAATTTGCATTTGCTTAACGGCCAGCTCAGAACCACATCTTGTATTTTTCATATTTATTTCTCTATCCACCACTACAGTTCATATTTTTCTGCCCTCATAGATGCACACATATTAGCTCATAGCGCTGTCAACCTAAATGATACTTTCCAACATCTTTCTTTTTGCACCTCCTCCTCTTGCCTTCCTGTGCCTTAAATTATTCAGATCTCTCTACATTTGATTTAGCATGCCTCCTGTCTGCCATTTCCCCTTCTTTTTTATACATTTCATTATGCTGTATGACTTTAGACCCACTGGCTGGAAAATGACAATTATTTTGCTCCAGCAGCTAGCTATTAGTAGAGCTGAAGAATACATGGAGTGCTTTGCAGAGTAGGAAATGTAGAGTAAGACAAAAACTCATGCATGCTGTACGTTTCAGATGCACATTGATACATACACTCCTGAAAGTAAACCACGTGGATATTCACTTTGTACTAAACTGAACAACAAAAAAAACAATGTACATGTGTCATATTTTTGTCTTCTTCAGTCTTAGGCCTTTTTGGATGGGATACACTCACATCTAATCACACATTTGTTGACCTATAACGTATACATAAGGTAATCGTGTAGCCATATGAGAAATAATGCCAGAAAAAGAGTAAAACAATGAAAAGAAATCCGTCACTACAAAGTAATGCCTTTTAGACATATGTTTAGCTTGGTGGATTCAACACATATCTAATGGTGGCTTGTTTGGCCTTTTCATCAATTCTGCATAAATATATATGAGCCACAGGGAAACATACAAGGTACCTAATAGAAATGAATGAACTACTCAACCATATATTTGCTGTGAGAGATATGCAGCTTGTGATTGGAAAGGGCATCCACTATCTGCAATATTGATAATACTTTTCAAATTTCATCTGCTTTTGTTTGCATTCCACGGCCGCCTGTTTAAACATGGCGAGAATTATAATGAGGCCAAACATTATCTCCACCAGTTGTTCTAGGCTGAACATATAACTTTATCACTGAAATGATTCCTGTGGTTTGGCCGTATTGTAGCGTTTCCATTAGAGCTTGGCTATCTGACAGAATTCCAACCAATCAGAAGCGACAGTGGTCCACGTCTGGTGGCCAAGTGACGCCTGAGTCTGTGACACTGTGTTCTGTGTGTGCCAGGATGTATAACTGTTACCATCTCTGATAAAATAGAATGGTGGAAAATGTGAACTCACATTATTTTACCTTAGATGAGATTTGTTTAATCAAAGGCTTATGTGTATTGTAACATCACTTGGCATTTCAGTGCTATTGTTTAGATCCTAATTTATTATCTTTTAATTATTTATTTCAGCTGCATCTTGATCCAAGAGCTCCAGTTGTTTATCTATATGGTGCCAATTATGTGTTAGCAACATTAAACATTTGATTTCTATAAACATAATGTTTGTAGTAAAACTTTCATGCCCATTTAAGCATGTTCAAAGTCATCAATCAAGGAAGCAAAGGTAATATAAAATAACTATAACCATACAAGTGAAATAGCACAGGCAAAAAGCTTTATTGTGTCTTCATTTTAACAAAAATGCAAATGGAAAGTCAGTTAATGTTTCTTTAATACTTAAAAGTCTGGAATCCTGCAGCAGATCTTTGACCACAGACTGCAGCATGCCAGGCAGCTAATATTTTGGAAAACATCCTTCTCGGTAGCTGAGAAAAACACCTGATCTATGATCCTCAATGGCAACAGACCAGTAGTCATTATGTCACCTGTAATAAGGCTTTTGAAGAGACCCAACTGCTCTACCAGTTTGACTACTAGCCTCATGTGAGGTTAGATGATGCTGTCATCTGTTCCTTGATCTTTTTAGTGATTTTAACTAATGATGTCCCAATCAAGATTTTTTGCCCTCAAGTCTGAGTCATTTGATTTTGAGTATCTGCCGATACCAAGTCCCGATCAGATCTATAATACATTTTAAAAAAGAATAAAAAGGAGCAAATAAAAAGATCCAGGATCTTCCTTATTTTGTATTTAATTTACCCTATTTTAACGTTTAGCTGCAGGGACAGGACAGCCAGCAGTCCTGGGACTGGGACAGCCGGTTGCAGCTACTCCAGCGCGTCCTGGGGTTTCCCCTGGGGTTTCCCCTGGGCTTCCTCCTGTTGGGGAGTCATGAAGTTGTTACTTGTGTGCAAAACCAAACATGACGGGAGCGCATTTCTGTACTGTGAGCACGCAAACAGTCCGAAAGCACTCAAACCAGTGGACGAACATTACGTTATTAAATAAAACGTTATGTAATTAAATAAGCTGATCAGAACGGCAGGCACTGCAGAAAGAGTAACATGATCATGGGCTGTCTTCTGCATGCAGTAAGTGGTCAACTCCACTTCACTCGGGATTTAATATAACTATAAACTAACACCGGGACACATGCTAACGCGGCTAGCGAAGCTAGTGAAGCTAACGTGGAAACATTCTCAATACAACATCATCCAATTAAAAAAGCTTACCTTGAACAAAATATATGCATCTAGGTTTTTATAAGTCCTCATCTTCTCCACTGTTGTGTAGACTACAGGACTGGTAAGATATTCACATTCACATCTTCACACACATTGTGGTCAGTCATCATGGAAACGCGTCCCCCGGATACTGACGTCGCACGAAAAGTGATGTATTAAAAACTAATGAGAATATACTGTATATACATATATGTCCGAGTCCTGATCGGGAGGTAACGTCCAATTCTGATCGAGTCTGAAACTATGTGATCGAGCACAATTTCCGATCACGTGATCGGATCTGGACATCCCTACTTTTAACATCATCCAGCCCTCTCTGCTGAGTAACGAGCTACTGGGGATACATGTCAGAATGTGTACGGTCTTCTGGATTGATGCTTATCTGTCAGATAGTACTCAGTATGTCTGGATGGACAGCACCATGTCTTGTGATGGTCAATAACACCAGAGATGTCCTAACCTGGCACTGCCAGATAATTGTGTGTAGCCCTGTGTCGAGTCTACACACAGTGATCTGGAAGTACTCCGTGTTAAAAGCGTCTGAAAAAGGGAGGGACATCTGATATAATATTTTAAGCTGATTGGAGGACGTGCCAGCAAGTGTTTGCCTTTGATGATTTCTCTTTAGCCAATCACAGTAAATCAAGCTCTTGCAAATCCAGTCAGGAGAAAAGCACAACACATCTTTACCACCAAGAAATGCACAAAGTTCTTACCTTTGCTTATTTTTCAACCAAGAAATCATCTCTAGTTCTACTAAAACAGATTCAATAGCCGCTTTTATGCTTGGTCAGGTGGAGCTTGATTGTCAACCATCGTGCTATGCTTCTGAGACACATCCGATTCTAACTGCTTCACGCCTGGTGGAAAGGAGGGGTAAGGCTTTGGTACGCCAGTAAACCACAGCGAGGCCAACTATCTACAAATGGAAAAAAGCATTGACCAGTGGTGAAACTACCCAGGTGTCACCAGCCAAATCTAATCCAATCAAATGTTGTCTAAATCTTGGGCACTGCAGGTCTCATTTGCCTCAGATAAAGTCAGTATTCATGATTCTACAATAAAAGAAACTGGGTGAAAATGGCCTCCACCAGGTAATTTTAGGACCAAAACACTTCTGACCCTGACCCCACCCACCCCCACAAAAGAGAAGGGGAAAAACAACATCTAGCCTATTGGGAAAATATTCAGTGCAGTGACAAGACAAAAGTGGAACTTTTTGTGAATCTCGCTACATCTGGCTACAACTAACACTGCATTTCAGAATAAGAACATTAGGACGTCAAACTAATGGTAGTGTGATGGTCTAGGGATGCTTCCCCTCATTAGGACTTGGAGAACTTGCAATAATTAACAGAACCATGAAATCTGGTCCCTACAAGGAAATCTGAAAGGAGATTGTCTGGCCATTAGTTTATGACCTCAGTTTTAAAAATGGAATGTGGAACAGGAACACCACAGCAACATCCAGCGCAAGGATGCCGCAGCTGCAACAAGAGAACAAGGCCTCCAATCGTCACGGTGCCAGGCTCACGACCCCCGCGTGAGCTCTGATGCTGCGAAAATTCCTCACCCAAACCCCCTCTGGCCCCCAATCTTCTCCAGTTGCTCCTCCCCCGAGAAGGACAACAAAATCCCCGGGACTCCAGAGCAGGTGCTTGACCTGCCGACTCTGCCCCCCCTCCACAGTACCAGCCTCGCTATTCCGGACTAGTCACTGTATTAGGCAACCCGCAATGGTGCCCACTATTGGCTGGTAGATGTAAACATCATGCCAGTGTGTGCTGTCAAAATCAACTATTTTATTGTATTTTAATTCAAACATAATTTTAAAAGGAAATACTGTACTTTCATTCTGCACCTCTCTAAATGCCCCATGGAGGTATTATTTTTTTTTAATATAGCTTTTTATAAAATTATTCCATATTGCACCTTTAAGGGTACTTCTGGTAGGTAGCAAGTCTACCTATCAATGGCACAAAAAAGTGCTGGCTTTGTCAAAGTCCATATCTTGATCCAAATGAGATGATATTTCTGCTCATGGCCAAAAAATTATTTTTAGGCTGAATTAAAACAACTCGTTAATTCTGTAAATCAAATTGGGTCAAAATTTACTTGCAGAGATGTTAAATACTCCTTTTTAGTTATCACAAAAGTTTCAAAGCTGTTGATATCAGAGGTTGCACAACCTCTGATAGATTTAAGGAGCAATTACTCTTTCATTTAAAGCCAGGTTGATTTGATTAGTCTTACCATTAATAAACAAAATAATTATTTAACAACTGCATTTTGTATCTACTTTGGTTATTGTTGTCTGATATTAACAGCTGTTAGATTATCTGACATGTGTGACACAGAAGAAATCTAAAAGGTGCAAATATTTCACAACACTTTCTAATCACAACAATGCCATCCCATAGCCACAGTTATAATCAAAAACACAAGAATTAGTGTTGCTTGACTGCTCCTCTTAGTGCCTCATAGAGAGAGTGAGAGCAGGTTATTCGTGTAGAAAAATCACAACAGATTTCATACATCAAGCTCCATCATGCACAAACCATGAAAAAGTACCCAGATGATCTTTTATCCCAGAGTTGCTGAAATCCTTGACACACACTCTTCGAAGAGCAGCTCAGCCTCCACATAGGGGCTCAGGGTTATTTGAACTAAAGCTTTATATGGGGTTACAGGCAGTGTTAAAGCTTGAAGACTAGGGTTGGTCTGATGCCTAACGTGGACTTATGGTGATCTTGGTGACTTGGCCAAATGTTGCAGCCTAGATCAAGCTGCATTGCCAGGGATAGACATATCAGAAAAGCTCTGTGAAGCTGGCAGATCATGATAGTCATCTCAGGGAGACGGGTCCCAGTTATTAAATCCAGGCTGTTGTATCCCACCCTCTGGCACTTGACCACACAAATGCATGTGCTCAAGCACAAGCACTTAGACAGACACACATAAGATCACAGACACATATACACAAAGATGCATGCGTGTGGAGAGTTCCAAACCCAGTGTCCTTTATATTTGCACATTACAACCCTACACTTTTCTCACACTGCTGCCACCAGATATACCAGCTAGGTTCTAATTATTTAATTAATCAATCCCATTTATACATTTAATTATACAAACACCAATAATTCTTGTAACACCATCAGTGTGTGCACATTTGTGGTTATACATTTTATATACATGTAGATTTTGAGTGATCTTTTATTGAGTATGTGCCATTGACTTCAAACTTGCTAGTATTGTATTCTATATTGCATCACATGAGGTTTACGTGTGTGCTTTCTATGGTGTGCTTCCTGGAGTGGGTGAGTGTATTAAAAATGGATTTTAGAGCTAGCTCCAAAAGGATTTCTTGGAAAACAATAAATTGAGGTTCCAAATAAAGGCCATTATGGAAATGAGATTATGGAACAATTGAATTAGGCTGTAATCACTGTTTCTATATGTCATTACAATGCAACTTTATACAGCATCACTCTGTGCCTAGGGCTGTAAGTGACAAATACTGTTTCTTTGAGAAGTATTTCACAACATCCACAAGGGGAGGATATAATTCAATTTTAGTCATTATGCAATGACTAGAATTTTTCAACACTTTTTTAATATTACAATTTGGGCAGCAAACTGCTACTTCTACTATTAGTAGTAGTTGTAATAATAATAATAATAATAATAATAATAATCATATAATAATGCTGATAATAATAAAGATGATGTTAAGATTATTTCTAAACATTACATAAGGAGGACAATTTAAGAATGGATTTTAAGTTTACAGGACACACAGTGTTTAAGAATTCCATAAATTAAGAGTTTTAATAGAAAAACAAACTAATCTCCTCTGTCAAAAACCAATCACTGCAAAAAAGTCACAAGTGCTTTAGTGATCTAAAGAGTTTGCTCCACCAAAGTTCATCCAGTTGTAGATCATGGATAGTGCTTGCTTAACACTTGTTTCTGTTTCAATCTAAGATGATCACAATCAAGTACCAAAACATGATGTTGCAGAATCACTATTTTTTTTTTGCTTGGCTTAACCAAAGAATGACTTCTGTGGTTTGGATTTTAAAAATGTTGAGCATCACACTTGGAAATTCTGCATTAATATATATTTAGTCTGCTTAATTTTAAGAATGATCAAAATGCTGAGATTCAACATTTATAAGAGACTAATTTAGCTGTAGAACTATATGAGTTCAATGTCTCTCATCTTTCTTCTTTGTTTTAATGTTGCTAGATATGTTGGGATGCTAGCAGACAGAGTTGCTAATGTTTAAGTTAAGCAAGTCCAGGTCAAGTGTCAGGGACATGTTTCGGTTGCGTTCTGATGTGCACAGATAAGGAGAAGAGAAATAACAGTTGGTAATGAAGTTTATTGAGAGAGTGATAATGGTGAACTGGGAGAATCAAAACTCTTCACACAGGATAAATGATTTGCTTCTGAGCCTGGCATCTACAGAAACCTGGGGGGAAAAGGCAGAAACAGGGTCAGAGTCCACCAAATGGTTTGAAGCTGGGTAATCCAAAGCCAGGAGCACACGGGGATCCATCAAGGAACAGGCAGAGGCAGAGTCGAAACACAGTCCGAGTTCAGGCACACACGAACCGTCCAAGCCAGGGCGATAATCCAAACAGGGGCGGGCAGAAATATTGTCAGGAAACAGTCTGAGGTCGATGAACACAAGAAGTCCAAACTGGCAGTTAAGCAGGTTTAAATGGGTAACAGGGAACAGAAATCAGAGGCACAGAAGGCTCTAGACTCTTCAATACACTGGTGACCTCTGTCTGGTCCTCCCCAGCTTTCAAGGAGGAGCAGACAGGTGAAGCAGGATGGGCTGATGTAATTATGGCAAATGTCCTTTATTTGTAAAGCACTTTTCTAGTCATTCAGACTCCTCAAAACACTTTTACACTACAAGTTTTGCATTCATCCATTCACACAACCCGATATGTAAATCATGGGGAGAGGGGAGGGGCTAACATCCACACATCCTGATATGCAAATCAGGAGGCTACATGGGGATAGATAGATAGATAGATAGATAGATAGATAGATAGATAGATAGATAGATAGATAGATAGATAGATAGATAGATAGATAGATAGATAGATAGATAGATAGATAGATAGATAGATAGAGATAGAGACAGACAGACAGACAGACAGACAGACAGACAGACAGACAGAGAGTGTGAGAATGTGACAGAGCAAATGAGAGATAAAACACACTAGAAATCACTTGATGGTTAATGCACAGCGTGAAATGTATAATTTTCATCAAATTCTTTGAATTTATTGATTAATTTTAAACTAGATTTAGATTTTGGCATTGACACAGTGATGGTATGATTGTATTAGCCATATGGTCAAAGTGCATGTAAGCTGTTCTTGCCGCTGGATCTAAGCAGGACATCTGTCATATGCATAAACTGGTACATTGCTTAGAAATTGTGTGCAAACTCTGCCAACTTGGTATATGGATACATGTGCTGGCTTGTCAATGTGGATACATTCAGGCAAGGCCAGAAATACTTGACATTTAAAGAAATACATGAAAGGGATGGAGAAAAAAGGCAATGCTTTGAGGTGGTGATTCTCGGTAATCGACCACTGAAAATCTAAAGATTTTGACTTTCTAAAGGCAACTGGACTTTTTTTTTTCCTTTTTTTGAAGATATTTCACCTTTCACCCAAAACAACTGCTTCTGTTTTTATCAAGGTCTGAAGTTTCATGTTTATAAGTGTTTTAGTAGTAGAAACACTGATTGAGCAACAATCCCTCAGTCAGGACAGCATCTAAACCAGAATAAAAATAGTTAAGAAAGAATTATGTTTACAAAATAAAAACAGGCAAGATATAAAGTGGACGACGGTTGTATGCACAACCTCGGTGCCCAGCAGTTTTGTGCATATACAGTGGGGCAAAAAAGTATTTAGTCAGCCACCAATTGTGTAAGTTCTCCCACTTAAAATGATCAGAGAGGCCTGTAATTTTCATCATAGGTATACCTCAACTATGAGAGACAAAATGAGGAAAAAAAATCCAGAAAATCACATTGTCTGATTTTTAAAGAATTTATTTGCAAATTATGGTGGAAAATAAGTATTTGGTCACCTACAAACAAATAAGATTTCTGGCTTTCACAGACAGGTAACGAGTGGAGGACCGAGGAGCGTCCTCCACTCGTTACCTGTATTAATGGCACCTGTGTGAACTCGTTATCAGTATAAAAGACACCTGTCCACAACCTCAAACAGTCACGCTCCAAACTCCACTATGGCCAAGACCAAAGAGCTGTCAAAGGACACCAGAAACAAAATTGTAGACCTTCACCAGGCTGGGAAGACTGAATCTGCAATAGGTAAGCAGCTTGGTGTGAAGAAATCAACTGTGGGAGCAATTATTAGAAAATGGAAGACATACAAGACCACTGATAATCTCCCTCGATCTGGGGCTCCACGCAAGATCTCACCCCGTGGGGTCAAAATGATCACAAGAACGGTGAGCAAAAATCCCAGAACCACACGGAGGGACCTAGTGAATGACCTGCAGAGAGCTGGGACCAAAGTAACAAAGGCTACCATCAGTAACACACTACGCCGCCAGGGACTCAAATCCTGCAGTGCCAGACGTGTCCCCCTGCTGAAGCCAGGACACGTCCAGGCCCGTCTGCGGTTTGCTAGAGAGCATTTGGATGATCCAGAAGAGGATTGGGAGAACATCATATGGTCAGATGAAACCAAAATAGAACTTTTTGGTAGAAACTCAACTTGTCGTGTTTGGAGGGGAAAGAATGCTGAGTTGGATCCAAAGAACACCATACCTACTGTAAAGCATGGGGGTGGAAACATCATGCTTTGGGGCTGTTTTTCTGCAAGGGGACCAGGACGACTGATCCGTGTAAAGGAAAGAATGAATGGGGCCATGTATCGTAAGATTTTGAGTGAAAACCTCCTTCCATCAGCAAGGGCATTGAAAATGAGACGTGGCTGGGTCTTTCAGCATGACAATGATCCCAAACACACCGCCCGGGCAACGAAGGAGTGGCTTCGTAAGAAGCATTTCAAGGTCCTGGAGTGGCCTAGCCAGTCTCCAGATCTCAACCCCATAGAAAATCTCTGGAGGGAGTTGAAAGTCCGTGTTGCCCAGCGTCAGCCCCAAAACATCACTGCTCTAGAGGAGATCTGCATGGAGGAATGGGCCAAAATACCAGCAACAGTGTGTGAAAACCTTGTGAAGACTTACAGAAAACGTTTGACCTCTGTCATTGCCAACAAAGGCTATATAACAAAGTATTGAGATTAACTTTTGTTGTTGACCAAATACTTATTTTCCACCATAATTTGCAAATAAATTCTTTAAAAATCAGACAATGTGATCTTCTGGATTTTTTTTCCTCATTTTGTCTCTCATAGTTGAGGTATACCTATGATGAAAATTACAGGCCTCTCTGATCTTTTTAAGTGGGAGAACTTACACAATTGGTGGCTGACTAAATACTTTTTTGCCCCACTGTAAGTGTTGTGTGCATTTATCCGTTGGTGGTCATTAGGACTGTAAAGAGTAGCAGTGCTTGGTATTGATAACAGGTAATCAGAAATGATATACTAACGCAATTAAAATATATCAGGAGAATAAAACTCTCAAACAGACTGAGTTATAGACTCTTAGAGCGGATCCACTATGACACTATAAGTAACAGATGCGTGCGTGCATGGACGCAATGGTAACGACACAGATTAAGTTACAGTTAGTAACAGAACAGAACGGTTTTCTATATTGAATATTAAGAACTCATGATCAGACAATAAAAACTAGAACAAATGTTACATTTGACACTATTTCATGCTGAAGAAGTTGGGGATTTTTGGCGACCCTCTGACAGCTTTAGGCAGATATGCCTGCATGAATGCCAGAGCAGCCTAGTTCCAGGCACATGACAGTGAGACTGTGTGGGAGAACACCAGAGGAGGTGCACAGTCAAGCAACTAGAGCGAAATAGCAGGATTCAGTGAGATGCATCTATGATACCTCCAAATATTTTGTGCATATATCCGTCAGCACTGTGCATATAAGCGTATGGATTCTCTATGACACAGGAACGTGCCCAGCAGTTTTGTGCATATAAGCGTTGTGCATATAACTGTAGATAAAAAAAACGCTAGTAATGTCATAGAACCACTTTAGCAAGCTGTCACCATGTGTAGTGATATTCTGAAACTTAATTTACTAGAGCACCTGGTGCTCCACTGCTGTAGAGCATAAAATCTGGAAGTGTTGGAATTGTATTTGTGAAAAATATCCATTTTACGCATGTTATATGCTGAAAGTATTCATTTTAATGTTAATATTTTAACAATAACAGAAAAGAACAGCGGGTAGCGGGTTCAGTATCTTGAAACCAGAGTCTCCAGAGAAAAACCAGGCATGTACGGGGAGACTGCAAACTCCATGCAGAAAGCCCCCTTCTATGAGGTGCCACCTGGGACATAATTCAGAATTGTCTTGCATATACATATATAAAATTAAACTCATTTCATACACACTAATCAGAACCTTTTATACACACTAGTAAAATCCTTTCATACACACTACTGAAATCCTTTCATACACCCTAGTAATATCCTTTCATACACACTAGTAATATCTTTTCATACACACCACTGAAATTTTACTTAAAGGGTACATATAGGATAACAAATTACTTTATTAATCCCTTGGGAAGGTTTCCTTCGGGAAATTGAGCATGAAAATTCCACTTTTCTAGCTTAAAAAACTTTGTGAAGTGAGTCAAGGAGTGCAAAAAGTTAAAATTTGTCACTCCATGTGTTGTGGAGATGTTTTTGTAAAAAGTATTGGTCAGATCTTTCGAGCCGTTCCGTTTTCTCTATTATCTTTTACATTTTCTGAACTATTACGTCGCAGATCATGCTATTGAAATGCCAGACACGGTTATGGACTTCTGGCTGAAGGCAGAGGGAATCTGCCATCTTTAATTCTTGCTGCTTGTTTGTAGTCGGTTTGCAGAAAGTAGAAGTGTCAAAATGTTCTTCTGTTAGGTGTATTTATAACAAGCAGGGTAATTTTGTCTAAATCACATGTAATAGTTGGCATAAGTACATTAAGCCTGATATAACCAATATAAATGAAAAAACTGTTGGAGCAGATCTCAAGTCGGAATGTTTTCTGCAGTTTTTGTGCCTTTGAGGACCTAATTATTTTACTGGATTACATTTCCTGGAACTGTCCGGACTGAATGAAACCAATATCTTGCTGGAAATTATGAATTTTGTACATGTATAAAGCCATCAAAGGTAGGAAGTTCTCTCTTGAATTCTCAGCTTTTCTGAAAAAAAAAACGCTTTAGTATCAGTGCTGTGGTTGTTGCATGTCAAAAAGCTTTATGTCATTGTAAAGAGAAGTATCAGAGCTTTTATATGATATATTGTCAGGGTTTATGATGTAGGAGGACTGCACGCACCGCTATAAACTACGTGTTTACCGGACCGGCCAGGCATCTTCATGTGGCACTTTTCTGAAAAAACGCTTTATTGTCAGCGCTGTGGTTGTTGCATGTAATGGATTTAAATGGTTTATATTATCGGAAAGGAAATCAGAGATTTCAGTTGATATATGGATTATCGGGCTGCATATGATGTAAGGGATGCGCACATGGCTGTTAAGTATGTGTGTACCGGACTGGTGTTCAGTGGTTTTACTTCCTGTATCACCGTCTTCCTGTATCAGAACCGCTTCGAAGTGCGTGGTTAAGTTTTATTTCTATTGATAATGTGCCCAAATATGTGGCAAAACAAGTTTTTTTGTGCCTAAAACTCTAAAGGAGTGCGTCTTCATAACCTCCACCAGTATCAACAAGGCCCGTGTTCGTCATTGGTTCATCTTCATTGTCCTCTTGCTCAGGGTCAGACTCTGGCTCATACATGTACGGCTGGATAGAAAACTCTACGAACATTTTTTATTTTTTTAACTTTGTGAATACAAAGTTTCTGGAGCAGTAGATTGGCAGATTTCTCATCAGACTACAAAAATGGCTGCTTTGGAATCAGCCAAAGAACTTTATATAGACACAGACATGTTCTTGGAATAGGTTCTGTAAAGTACTCATTACTATCAAATCAAGACCTTGACCGTATTGTTACCCATATACTCCAGAGTACTCCAAATGCTGGTGAAACATATGTACTTGGGAGCCTAAGATCATGTGGTATAAGAGTACAGTGTTGGAGAATCAGACAAAGCCTGCATCAAGTGGATCCCATCGGCAGATCACTGAGGCGATGCCATACAATACGCCGGAGGATATACAGTATTCAGGGCCCCAATCAATTATGGTAAGTGGGAATAATTGTGAAATATGCCCCCTAAGCAAAATGTGGTATACTTGATGTTCATTTGTTTTTTGAATAAATTTATCGAGGAAGCCTATTGTTTAAGTATACTTCAATAAACTTATGTTATAATTTAGTTCAAAGAAAAGTACTTGATCAAATTAATTTCAAACATACAACTTTTTACAAAAAAAGTGTGTTTATTATCCAAGAGATCCATCTACATGGTTTGTTGAAATGATTTTATCAACAGGCATTTTTACAGAAACCACAAGCTAGTACGGTGGTGGATAGCTTTTCACAGCTGCGTGGATGGCTTCAGCTGGACAATAATATATTTACGCTACTTGACAAATAATAGAGCTTCAAGTGTCCTGTTTTTATTCATGGAAGGAGTTGAGAAATTTGGGTTGCCGTTAAGAGTCAGATGCGACCATGGGATGGAAAATGTACAATGTTGCTCGCTTTAGGTTGGAAAGAAAGGGATTAAATAGTGTAGTTGCAGGGGTTTCTGTGCATAATCAAAAAATTGCGAGACTTTGGGCTGAACTCAATAAAGTTGTTTCTAGGTACTTCCTAAACATTTTCAATTTTATGGAGGACGATGGTATATTAGACTTGTTAAATAAACAACAATTTTTTTAACCGCATTATGTTTATTTACCAAGAATTAAATGGGCAGTTACAGAATTTATTAATCAGTGGAAAAATCAAGGCCTCTCAACACAAGGATCACAGTAAATCAAGCTCTTGCCAAATCCAGTCAGGAGAAAAGAACAAATCGTTACCATCAAGAAGTGCACAATGTTATTCCCTTTGCTAATCTTTCAAAGAAGTAATTGTCTCTAGTTCTCGTAAAACAGATTTGATAGCTGCTTCTATGCATATGCCCACCGGTGCATCCATGTTTGTTTTGCTTTGCTTGGGCACTTGCTGCTATTATCATACTGGAACACCTGCCCCAAAGAACAACGTTAAGAAATGATTGGTCTGAACTACCAGTGGCTTGAAGTTGGACAGTTTAGTTGGAGCAGTACAAGATGGATTTTCATGGGTTTGGAAAACTCCAAATCTTGCAAGAATTCATCTTGCAGCGCAAGGTTAAACAGACACTGTCTCTATGGGAATGTGGGAGGATAATGTCACAGAAGCTGCAGAGAGTGTGTAGGAATACAGCTCAGCTTCTGCTCTGGGTCCTGAATTGTCACAGTTTTGGAGGAACAATAAATTCAGCCAGATTCATAGAAAGGACATCTACACCATCTAAAGTGGGAGGGAGTCTGTCTTTCTGTATCAGAGCAGGTTTTCCCCAGAGCAGCTTCCAGTTATCAATGAAGCCCACATCATTGTCTGGACACCTGGAGAACCTCATTTTGGTGACCTCTGATTGGTGTAATAAGGTATACATGAATATCAATTACCATATTTATGATTTTCCTTAGCCAGCAGTTTCAGTTTAGTGCAGTTTAGTGGGTGGCTGTGGCCTAGCGGGAGGGAGATCAACTCTCGTTCGGAAGACCAGGGTTTGAGCCGCCCTAGCACTAGCACTTTATGTGTCGAACTATCCTTGGGCAAGATACTGAATCCACAACTGCCCCGGGGCTGCTGTAGTGTTATTGGCAAAGAGGTGATCTTCGGCTCAAGAGACCAGAGCTCGATCCTGAGTCGTGGCAGAGGCTACGTGTTAAAGTATCTTTTTGCAAGCTACTGCCCCCCCGGCGGCATACAAAATGGCTGCCCTCTGCTCCTCACCTAACGTGAGGATGGGTCAAATGCAGAGCCAATTTTTTCCAAGATGGATTAATAAAGGAAACATTATTATTATTATTCCGGTAACTCTTTATGTCAACCTTTTATGTGGCGTTTTTGTGTGCCCTGAGATCCCAGCTGCTCAAGATTTGCCGGAGGACAGCTGAAAGAAGCTACTCTTAGTGGCTTTGCAATAGTTATGAGGACATGACTACCTAATCCTTGGGCAAGATACTGAACCTGCAACTGCCCTGGGGTGGCCATAATCTAATCAAGGAGCTCTGATGAGCAGTTCAAAGTAAGCCACAGCAAAGAGTCTGGTAAGACAAATCTTCCAAAAAAAAACAAGGCAAATAGGCACTTACCAGCTGACCTTCACAGTCTTGTAGAGGGCTTAATGTTGCACAATCCTCCAAGATAAGAGTTTATTCACTCCTGTTATCCTAACAAGTTCTGCTTTACTGCTTGTACTGCAATCCAGTACTGCAAGCCAGGCCCTGGCCATACCCGGATTTCCTGGGAGAGTAGTTCCACCTGGTTCAACCCACTGATTAAGGAGGAGGAGGGGCTCCCAGGCAGTTTGCCAGCACACTACCTCTTGCTTTGTCCATCATTGGTTTAAAGCCTCTGCCGAATTGCCGAAAAGAATTGTGGGATAGGTAGAACTTAAAAGGATTCACCAGAACCATCCTTCAAATTTGGGGAAAAACGGTACGCATTTCGAGGAAGTATTTGAAGAATCCTTGAAATTTGGACAGTTCTTGTTGCGGCGGTGGGACATAACGTCCTTGAAATACAACCTTAGAAGTATGCAGACCCTGAATTTGGACACAGCCCTTATCTCCTGAGCATCCTCATGAAATAGCACCCCTAACCCCCATCCCACCCCACCCCCCAAAAAATGGCAGGTGTCGTTCTATCACTGCTCCATTGAAAGCATCCAGTGCTGCTGCATCTGTGTGGTTTCCCAGCTGCACAATAGCACAAAGGAAAAGATTTTAGGAGATCGGGAAGACTGCTCAGGAGATCAGTGGCTGTGCTTTACACACCCTTGAAAACTGCATAAGACTCGCTGCCTCAGGAAACTGGGAAATAATTAAAAAGACTCCTCACACCCAGCCCACAGCATTTTCCAACTGCTGCCAGCAGGAAAAAGATACAGGAGCATCGAGGCCAGGATAGACTGAATAGACTGAAAAGCAGTTTCTATCCCATGGCCATCTGGGCATTAAACCACTACTAAATGACACAAACAGTAATACCAGTATGGGCAATATTATCTAGTTTCTAAGTGTTTCACAAGTGTTGTCACTGATACATGTATTGCTTGATTGATTCTCTGCCTTTGGTATAATATCTTCCTTTAAGATAAAGACATTCCATTCTATTCTATACTACACCTGCTCCTGAACCTTAATATTCCAATAAAAGCCAATCAATGTTGAAAACAAAAGAGAGAATGCAGAACAACTGTAACAGTGTGTATAAGTGTTTATAAGTGAAATGTGTCAAGACACCAGTAGAAATCCAAAAAATACCCAGAGACCTGACGAGCATCAGTCAAAAAGTCTGATCACACAGGCACATATAGCACATATTACACAATACATATTTACACACCTATGTGTTGCACACACACATGGCTGTACAATATGCTTTAGCTGCATTATACGTACCCTTTTTGTAACGTCTCAGTTTTAGACATTTTATGCTTAAGCTGTAAGCCTCTGCTACAAAACTAACCAGCTCTGTAGCACCAGTGCTATGAGCTAATTCAGTTATTATATAGCTGGTAACAATGTAGAATTTAGAGGTTCAAATTTCGGTACAGATTTAGTTAAAAAATATATATATTTTTTTTAAAGTCCCTTTTCACATTACCTAAAAAGTAATGTTATATTTTACCCAGTAATGATGCAGAACTTGATTATAATGTACTTTGATGTACATTGTATTTCCATGTGTGATTGTAAAATTACTATGAAATTAGTTTGGCATGTTTTTTTAGGCCTTTAAAGGTATACTATGTAGAAAAAAATGGCTTTTATTTCCAACATCAAGGTGACAGTAATGAGTAAAATTACAACCCTGTCATTTCCACTCAACACCACAGGGTGGCAGAAACGAGTATTATTCCTCAAGCAGTCACAAAGAGCGGCATAGTTCAAGAGACTTGATGTTCAGCTTTTCAACTCCAAAAAAAAAAAAAAGATTCCTTTTTTATTTTAGCAGTTAGCAGAAGCTAACTCGCTTCACTTTGAAGTGGCTTCTTCCATGCTCTCTGTCAAATAAACCAGCAAAACTTTAGCCGAAAAGTCTCCACAAGCTCTGCTCACATGAAGGCCAGGAGGTGAAATGAATGTTACTCCAAGTGTGCAGCACCCCCACTCCCACTCCCCCTTACCCCCAACCCAACCCCCTCTACTCTGAGTGAGTCTTGAGCAGCAGATCAGGAGCTCGGCCAAAATATGGCATGTACTCAATAAGTACTAGTACTAGAGGTTTGCCACATTAAAAAAGGATCCATAACTTTATGAGGTAAAAATAAATCACATATGGAATTATGGCAAATAACATGTTGTTTAACTCTCTAATTTTAGTATTACTTTAGTTTTAAAAAGCATAATATTGAAAATTCTACATATTATGCCATTAAAATTTGCATTCTTTCACTTAGTAGATATACTTTGATAAAGTAAGATTTTATATTGCGATACTGTATGACCCCAATTCAAAAAATAATTGGGGTGCTGTGTATAATGTAAATAAATACATAATGCAATGATTAGCAAAGCTAAAAAAAAAAGTTTTTACTCTCAATAGAAAGAAACATTTCAGATATGGAAACAGATATTTTACAATATCAGAAAATATTTGCTCAATTTTAAGTTGATGGCTGCAACACATTTTAAAAAAGTGTTAGCAGAGTTATCCAGATTCAGAGCATTTTAAGTTGAGAAAGAAATCTGAGTCTCCATCCTATGTTTAAAGAAGGTTTCTGTTTTCACCAAAGTAGCTTCTTTAACTCCTCTCTCAAATAAAGTATCTTCTCTGTCCAAAATATGAACATTGATGTAATCTAATCGTGGAATTTATCATTTAGATATACTGTAGGAGGACTGCAGAATCATGACCTGAAGAGTTGGTTCTCCTGTGTTATGCCATGTGTTCGGACACTTGTTTTCTCCTATATAAAATATCTGAACATTCCTCATTGTACTTAACTAAAGAGTCAATATTTGGAAAAGAATATTGGAGATGTTTTTTTTTATTAAGTTGGGACAATGTACCATTTGGAACTCCAACAGCAAAAAAATTGCCTTTTTTTCCTCTCTTTTACACCATGTTTCCTTTTTTCTAAAGTTTCTCTCTCTCCCTCTTTCAAGTGAGTCCTGGCTGTTTCTCTACAGCCCCACCTGTGGGTGGAGAGTGCTGCAGCAATAAAATGGGTCACACCTGAGAGTAATCTGCTCGTTATTCCCTCTCTGCAAAAAAAAGTGGATTTTTTTGTCACTCACTGTTCGATGCCAGACAACTAAGTCTTTCACACTGATTGTCTCAGCCAGTTTTTTATTCCTACGTGTAAATGAGTTAGTGAATTAATCCTTGTGACTCTGTTTCCAACAAAGTAATTGTTTCCTGTGCTCTCTTCCAGTTTCCTTGTGTGCGACGCCACACTCCTGGATCTTCACTGTGTTTCCTGACTCTGAAGTGGGTTCCACTTACCTGTCTGTTAAGATAAATATCTCATGCTTGTTCACCTCATGTGGAAAAAGAAACTGACCATCCTTGATACTGCAGCTGTACGATACTTCTCAGTCACGCTCCATCCGCTGATGCCATCATCATCATCAGTTTCCTGCTAAGTTTCCTCAGTTGGCTCATTGGCTTGCTGGAATAACCCCCCTCTGGATTACCTACAAAGGCAAGGAATCATAATACCTTTTTATTTGTCTCCTTTGAACCGTTCTACCAACAAGAACTTTGTGTGGACTCATCTCTCCTCTACCTCCATAGCTGGATCATTCATGGCTCTGTTCAAATTCATTTTGCTCATTTTTTTACAGCTTGGGTTCAGGTATTCTTTAGGTCCATTTTACTTAGTCAACACACCAAATCTCCTTCTACTCAGTTCTATTTTGACTGTAGCTCCACACCTGTGGTGTCTCATCCCGATTTACTCCAGGATCATGGGTGTGATTTCCTTCACTGGAATCTGAAGAGCACAAGTAATTGATGCTAAACAAGCCATCACCCCAGGGGCTTCAACTCCTGAATTGAGGCAGGTTCTCATAATGTTACGGCTAAGTTGTGCATGTAAATAAACTGATGCCTAAATATTTTACTAAATAACTCCATCTGAAGATCAACTTTTTTATTTTACTGCTGCAAAATAAATGAGAAAGTGAAACTAAAGATGGTCTAAAAAGATCTGTTACAGCCCAGATAAGCATGGGCTTATCAAGAAAACTGAACAGCATGGAAAATGCATGTTGCATGATTTATAATAAGCAAAACAAGAATTACACATACAGTATTTGCACTGTGCACTGAAACAAATGAGATTTCACTCTATACCAGAAAAATCAATACAATAACAGGCTCTGTGCTCCATGCACCCCATGTGCATGCTTAATAAGTACCACTCTCTTTAACTGTTGTTTCAGATACAGCTCACAAAGTTACATATTTGATCAAAAACCTTTACTCTTTTCTTAAAACTTAATTCTCGAGCTTCTCATTCAGGATTTTATTTAAAGAGTTTGGTGTTAAGAACTAAAACTGCAGTTCAGAAGAGGCTTATGTTAAAGAGTCATCCTGAGAAACTTTCCTGCCTTAAAAAGACGGTGAACGAGAACTGTGATCCTATCATCTCCCTTAACTCCCGTAGAACCCCCACGCCACTTTGCACACAATCCATTTCCACCTGCTGTCAACTTAAACATACCTGTCAAAGATTTACAGAAATACTTATCTGAAGTGAGTCGGGCAGGCAAACACCGCAGACGGAAGACATAGTTGGACATGTGTGCAGTGTGTTGTAAAAGAAAAAGAAAGGAAGACACCCCCCCCATAAAAAAGACAGCTGTGCTGAGGCACTGAGAGGAGGTAAGTCAATGATAAAAAAGATGTGGATAAAAAAAGCAATAGGGTGTTATCCTCAGAGTACTTTACCATCAGTGGTGCGACAAAGCAGAGTGAAGCCCAGGTATTAGTTTTACTTCTGTCTAACTCACTCTCATTTTCATTGTACATAGCTCCTCTACCTTGTACTGCTGTCTGTTTTAACCCATTCCTTCAACATGGTGTGTCAAACAAGCCTGAAATCCCTGCTAATACTCGTTACCTCTGAAACACTGATCTCACTGCTTTCATTAGACAAGTCCCCCCCATCTCCTACCTCCACACACACACACACACACACACACACACACACACACACACTTCATGTGGGAAAAGTTAAGGAAGGAAGAAAGTGTTTTGACACTGCTTTTACATTTTGAGCCCATTAAATCCCAGGATCTGTCTGACTTCTACCTGGATTTTTTTAAGTCCTAGAGATAAGGCAAGTTAAAATGAACCCACCAGGACTGTTTCTAAATACTTTATATTATCCAAAGCCCTGTAATCCATTTCTCTTTCCCTCAAACTCCCAAAATTATCAGGGGGCCCGTGGTAATATTTGAACACGCAAGGTGAAATGCTGTGATTAAAACTAGCAGCATTCTGTCAAAAAAAATATATATATCTATATACAGACAGAGAGAAAAAAGGGTATACCTATACAAAAAGGTGATTTAAGGGTAAAGAAGGAGCTGCCCATCCACTAGGTAGACGTATAAAAGATGACCACTTTAAATGATGCAGAGCTTTCAGAGAGCACTCACCTTAGAGACAATGGTGAGAGGTTTTTGATGTATGGTTGCCCATAGGATCCAATATATTTTCAGTATAAAATGCTCTTGTATGAGTGGTGTCACTTTTACAACAAGTGACACAAAATCAAGACTTAAAATGGATCTGTGTGCTTATTCTGATGTTAAGTGCAATGGTGCACTTAGCATTTGATGTTAAGTGCAACAGTGCACTTAGTACACACAAAAACTAGCTCATCCGCATGCACGCTCATGAGAAATCTATTCGTTTTCCCTGTTCTGAGGACTGTTTTCAGCGTCAAAGAAAATACATTCAATGTTTTTCTTATTTCCTTACAATACATCTTTCAGTTCTATCTTTTTTCCACGCATGAAATTCATTTTCTAATGGAAATATTTGTTTTGTAAATCAAATATGTATTATGCACAGAATGCAAAGCACAAATTAAATTATGTTAATGAAATGAAAAAGATATGAAATGCATATTTCATGGACAAAACATAACCCTGCCGAACAGTGATTTCTTGATAAAATCTTTAAACACAATCTCATTCGGAAAAGACATATTGCCATGGCAGATAGCACCTCATTAAAATGGTCTCCTTTAATATCAGTGCTCAGTATATATGGGATTGTAAATAACCACTGGGGAAGAGGAACCAATAATGAAATACTGTCTTTAATAGCTTGCCATTGATGTCAGCATAAAAAGTCTACTAGAGGAATATTGGAAATTGGGTGTGCACACACATTGTCAAAAGCTGTAAATGATTGCATATTTAAATAGAGCTGACTAAGGAAAAGATGATATAGATATTAGTAATAGGCAGAAAATTATGCTGACCTCACATAATTCCACAAAAAAAGCCCAGACTGTTTTAAATTTTATATTGGTTACACTTAATGAATAATAGATTCTGGAGCTGTTGTTGTGCAGTCCATGATGTTAATAAAAGCCTAAGAATAGGGGCCCTGCTCTGCCCAGCCGACTAGCAAATGAACTAGACTGGCTTTTCAGCAGAAATAAATACAGCAATAAATACAGAGGGGGGGATGGTGTGAGAAGTTGAGATTTGAGGGCAAAGAATACAAGAACAAAAGTTGATTGCAGGGCAGAGACAAAGAGAGAAGGTCCAGTAATTGAGAATAAGGTGCAAACAGATATTATGACAACAAGGCTTTAGAGAGCTGCTGCTATTAATAGCTGTTATGAACTGTTGGCAACTTGGACAGACACAATTTCAAGAAGATTGTGAGAAAATGCACAAATATTCAGTTGTAGTATCACTGAATTGTACTTGTGTATGTCACACAAATGTCTCATTAAACTGAGGGCAACATAAGAAAACTTTATGTACATAAAAATGCCATAAAACATACAGATAAAGATAAAAAAAATTAGAACTAGAATTATTGAAATATGGTAAGAAACGGTAAAAAAAAAGCAATATTTTATGAATTGGTCTTTATGCCATGTCCAACCGATCCTGAAAACAGAATCTATATACATTCATTACATTTTCATTTAGCTTGTTAAAACTCAAACAAATCAATAAATAAAGTAGAAAGCAATCAGAAAGCTCAGACCTCCACCAAGCAGCTCATTTCTCTATAATGTGACATAAATATAAAAATAACAGTTCCATATTTATTTAATCAACATTATCATTAACATTATTGATTCATTGACCAAGGAAATAACCTTTAACATTTGGAATTACTTTAACAGTAGGCTTTTTCAGATCACTTCCAGAATCTAAGACCTTGTGCTACGCTCCGGCGGTAGAGCGGTTTGTCTGGTAACCGGAGGGTCACCAGTTCGAATCCCTGCTCCACCAGAAAAAAGATTTCTTGACCGTTGTGTTCATGTGCACTTCACCCATCCTGCCTGTTTGTTGGTGGTCAGACGGTCCGGTGGTGTCTGGCAGCCTCCCCTCTGTCAGTGTGTCCCAGGACAGCTGTGGCTACAACATGTGTGTAGTTCATCATCACCAAACGTGTGAGTGTGTGTCTGAATGGGTGAATGACAAACTGTAGTATGAAGCACTTTGGAAGTCACCTGACTTAAGACATGCACTACACAAGTACACGCCATTAACCATTTCCCACTTATCCTGGAGATTTCCTCCATATCTGATCAAAACCTTTTGAGGTATCCTGTTAACAGGCAAATAAGTAAATAAACACCACCAGAAACATAACCTCCTTGGTGGAGGTAGTGAATAGCTATCCAAATGTCAGTCTAAAAAGATGGGTCTTTGCCAGTTTCTTAAATATGTTGACTGAAATGACAGAATGTAGGTAAAAAGGCATTGAATTTCAGAGGCCCTTCCATTAAAAATGTTTTTTCTGCGTTTTCTGTTCAATCAATCAATCAAATTTTATTTATAAAAGCGCTTTACAACAACTGTAGGTTGCCCAAAGCGCTGAACAGCAAAAAGAAGGTTAAAAAAGAAGAGATACATTGAAGCAGTCAAATTCACAAAAATAGCTAAAAACAGTTTCCAAGTGACGCGACACTCAACACTGAAAAGCTAATTTAAACAAGTGATGTTTCAATCTGGCCTTAAACAATGAGAGAGTTGTGATAGAACATAATTCAAAAGGTAGAGAATTCCAGAGCTTTGGTCCAACAGCAAAGGCACAATCACCCCATTGTTTATATCTGGACCGTTGGACCATCAGCGAGTGTTGGTCAGCAGAACGTAAAGCTCTGCAGGGCAGGTATGGTGTGAGCATGTTGCACAGATATAATGGTGCTAGGCCATGAACAGAACAGAAAACAAACAGCAGTACTTTATATTGGATTATGCAGTCAATGGAGAGCCAATGTAGAGAGTGCAAAACAGTGATGTGGTCACGTTTACAGGTGCTGGTGAGGAACAGGGCCGCTGCATTTTGCACAAGTTGAAGACGGCGCAGTGAAGTTTGGCTCAATCCAATATAAAGGGCATTGCAGTAATCCAAACATGAACTGATGAAGGCATGAACTGCTTTTTCCAGGTCACTAGGGGTGCGACATGGCTTAACTTTAGCCAACAGGCGGAGCTGAAAGAAACTCACCTTGACCACAGAGTCAATTTGCTTGTTGAAATTGAGACTGCTGTCGAAGGTCACACCGAGATTTCTCACAGATTGGTTGAGATGGCTTGTCAAAGGTGTAAGATCCGGAGCTGCATAAATTCAACCAGATGAGCCGAAGAGAATGAAATCAGTCTCCCTGTTGGATATTTTAGCTCCACAGGTGTTCTTACCTTCATAGTGGGTGTGAAAACAGGTCAACAACTTCTCTTTCAGTTTTTATCTCTCAAACTACACAGGTGGCGATAAAACCAAAGTTCTCCCGAGGTTGAACGGCCCGTATCTGTTTCGTCAAAATTTCTTTGCTTGTTAGTATTCGGCAGCTCCCGCAGTTGAAACCACGCCTAGCATGCTGCTGGCAAAAAGCTGTAGCTTAAGACGTAGCAAACAGGAAGACACAACATCTGACGTGTGCAGTGGGGCAGGAAACAGTATACCTTGCTCTCATAGGTTAGTTTGTTAGCCAATCAGAGTCCAGCAAATTTGAATAATGAATATGAACGAGCTGCTGCCGAAGCCTGACGGAAACAGCCGGGAACAAGCCAAATTTTGATGCAGACAGATTGAAAGGTCTGTTAATCAGTGTTTCCTGACGTTTAGATATAAAATGTTTCATATTACTGGTTAATACTTAAGAAATAACCACAAAGTCCTGAAATTTGTATGAAATTGCCTCGTTAAAACTAGAACCATCCACTGAGAATTAATCTTTTCACATTCAGGTTGGTTGTAGTATGTAAGAGTTCGTTTAATGTGCAACTGGACCCAGGGACCATCAAAGTGCAACACCCTTTCTCATACACTTACCCACCCACCCCAAAGGAATAAAAAAGTTACTGTTATTTCATATACATGTGTTGATGCATCATCACCATCAAACATACACCGGGTTGCTATGGCATGAAATGTGCTATATAAATAAAGTTTGATTTGATCAACAAGAGGTAACTGATGTCTCCTGTGAATCTGACATACTGATGGACCTAAAATGGAGTCAACAGAAAAAAGTGATCAGAGAACAAAGAAACGACAAAAAAAACCTCAAAACTTGAAGGAATGAAACAAACTGACTAATTACAAACATAAATAAGAAAGCAGAAGTTCCTGAACTTATTTCAAAACTTTTAAGTTTAAGGATCAGTTGTTTTTAAAAGTGTATAATAAATAAACATTAAGGACAAAACAACAATAAAACATTAACTACACTGAGTTTTTAACTTTGTCTGATTGTGTTCTCTAAATAAATTATCAAAAGTTGGAGGAAGCAAACGGTCCAGTATTGGCACAATCCAGAGATACAACAAAGCTTATTTCTGTATTAGCAGAGACACCGTTTGTAAGCAGACAATACAGGCAAATGAATGGGGCCCTAAAACCAGAAGGGGCTCCTGAGGGCTTACCAATTTTAGTTCACTCTAGAGAAGTAAAGATGTGGAAACTTTGCAATCACAGTCAGCATGCACAGAACTCCCTAATGGGATCCGTCTCTCCTCCAGTAGCAGATGTCTGATATAAATGAACAGGTGAGGCAGGTGAAGCACAGAAGAGAATTTACCCATATGGTGGAGAGAAAAGTTAAAGGAAAACACAAAATAGCAAAAGAGATATTAAAACAAGAAAGTAGTGCTGACAATACAGATGCTAATTTAGCTAAGCAGAGTTTAGTGTGTCCTGCTTCTGATGACCTGGATGTCACGGTAAGAACACCCATTTTCTCATCAGTTTCTATATGAACTATAAAAGCACTCGGAGAGCGCAGACCTCCTCCAAGTAAACATATTGTAGAAAGCACTATATCCGTATCCTTAAAAAAAATTCCTAGATCCAGACAATAATCCGGATCACCCCCAAAATCTAATCAATTCTTCCTTGGGTCATTTCCGACCTTTCCTGAATATTTCATCAAAATCCATCCACTAGTTTTTGAGTTATCCTCCAAACTAGTTTGTACAGTAAATAATTTGTGACAGTTTTCACTAGTCTTAGGATTATTTTTCACCATACAGTTATTTTCATAACCTAAAACCAGAATTTTTTGTTGACGTAAATTGTATTTATATGAACGGAATACTGCTGTATATTTCTATGTTTCTTTCCAATATAATCTGGATTTATTTTAATTTGTTATCAACTTTCATAATTTTAGATATTACATGAATTATATGAAAAGTATGTTTCTCATATGTTGTCTTAAATTATTTACTAATTTTGCTTATTCATCTTGAATTAATGTTGGTTGTTTTCATAGTAGAACTGTTGGTTTTATTTTATTTTATTTTTTAAATAATAAAAATTGTTAAAACCCTGTCCTCTAATACTCAATAGTTAGTCCAGCATCAACAGATTTACAGCAGTGTGGAACATCAAGGCTAACTACGTACAAGATCTACAGGTTAAATTTATAATATACAGTGGGGCAAAAAAGTATTTAGTCAGCCACCAATTGTGTAAGTTCTCCCACTTAAAAAGATCAGAGAGGCCTGTAATTTTCATCATAGGTATACCTCAACTATGAGAGACAAAATGAGGAAAAAAAATCCAGAAAATCACATTGTCTGATTTTTAAAGAATTTATTTGCAAATTATGGTGGAAAATAAGTATTTGGTCACCTACAAACAAGTAAGATTTCTGGCTTTCACAGACCTGTAACTTCTTTAAGAGGCTCCTCGGTCCTCCACTCGTTACCTGTATTAATGGCACCTGTGTGAACTCGTTATCAGTATAAAAGACACCTGTCCACAACCTCAAACAGTCACGCTCCAAACTCCACTATGGCCAAGACCAAAGAGCTGTCAAAGGACACCAGAAACAAAATTGTAGACCTTCACCAGGCTGGGAAGACTGAATCTGCAATAGGTAAGCAGCTTGGTGTGAAGAAATCAACTGTGGGAGCAATTATTAGAAAATGGAAGACATACAAGACCACTGATAATCTCCCTCGATCTGGGGCTTCACGCAAGATCTCACCCCGTGGGGTCAAAATGATCACAAGAACGGTGAGCAAAAATCCCAGAACCACACGGAGGGACCTAGTGAATGACCTGCAGAGAGCTGGGACCAAAGTAACAAAGGCTACCATCAGTAACACACTACGCCGCCAGGGACTCAAATCCTGCAGTGCCAGACGTGTCCCCCTGCTGAAGCCAGGACACGTCCAGGCCCGTCTGCGGTTTGCTAGAGAGCATTTGGATGATCCAGAAGAGGATTGGGAGAACATCATATGGTCAGATTAAACCAAAATAGAACTTTTTGGTAGAAACTCAACTTGTCGTGTTTGGAGGGGAAAGAATGCTGAGTTGGATCCAAAGAACACCATACCTACTGTAAAGCATGGGGGTGGAAACATCATGCTTTGGGGCTGTTTTTCTACAAGGGGACCAGGACGACTGATCCGTGTAAAGGAAAGAATGAATGGGGCCATGTATCGTAAGATTTTGAGTGAAAACCTCCTTCCATCAGCAAGGGCATTGAAAATGAGACGTGGCTGGGTCTTTCAGCATGACAATGATCCCAAACACACCGCCCGGGCAACGAAGGAGTGGCTTCGTAAGAAGCATTTCAAGGTCCTGGAGTGGCCTAGCCAGTCTCCAGATCTCAACCCCATAGAAAATCTCTGGAGGGAGTTGAAAGTCCGTGTTGCCCAGCGTCAGCCCCAAAACATCACTGCTCTAGAGGAGATCTGCATGGAGGAATGGGCCAAAATACCAGCAACAGTGTGTGAAAACCTTGTGAAGACTTACAGAAAACGTTTGACCTCTGTCATTGCCAACAAAGGCTATATAAGAAAGTATTGAGATTAACTTTTGTTATTGACCAAATACTTATTTTCCACCATAATTTGCAAATAAATTCTTTAAAAATCAGACAATGTGATTTTCTGGATTTTTTTTCCTCATTTTGTCTCTCATAGTTGAGGTATACCTATGATGAAAATTACAGGCCTCTCTGATCTTTTTAAGTGGGAGAACTTACACAATTGGTGGCTGACTAAATACTTTTTTGCCCCACTGTATATATATATATATGTAACATATATATACTGTATATTCAAATATCAGTGGCGGCTGGCCAGTAGAGGGCGCTAGGGTGCCGCCTTCCCTATCAAAAACATGATGTGACAACAAATAAGAAATATTTCTTTTTTTTTTAATTACATGTATTTAGAGTTTAAAACACTCATATGTATATTTATATACTGAGAAGATTCCACGTATAAATGATTTCTGAAAGACAGAAATTACTTTGTAAAACATGATTTCCTCCTGCTTCTTCACTTGTCTAGTTCAGCTCTGGGGCGCTGGAGAAAGCGCCTTCAGGAGGTGGGCTCTTAGATTGAATTAGCCAATAGCAGATCTGCATTACCAAACGGAAGAACTTAATTTAGCTAATAAACGCAGAGAAAATAACCTCAGCGATTTTCGAAGTTCCCCAAACCACTTTAAAGTACCGTGAGATTATCTGCTATCAAACAGCCGTTAAATGAGAGGCTTCACTTGGAGCTAGCCTGATGTAGCTATGCTAACACTGATCCTGCCTGGACTGTTACAGGAGTGAGGAGAGATATGAAGCATCTGTCTGAAAATATAAAGAAGAGAACACCAGGAGACACATGGATAACAGAAGTAAGAACAATGTTTACTTTTTGTTTTCTGGTAGAATAAAACTGAACAGAAGGGAAACTTGTTAAACCCAGTGATAGAGAAGTCTGTAAAGAAAAAGAAGTTGTTAGGAAGTTTAAAATTGTGACTAGTAGATGGCTGTAACTTTATCATAATAAAAACCTGTTTTTCAGGTGTGTGACACCATCCTGCTGCAGATTGAGGAGTGTTTTGTCTTCACTCAGCATCTCGTCAGTGTGACCTGCTGCATGGAGAACTGTTTCTACAGCACAGTGGGACGTTTCCTGAGACACACTGGACACAACTGTGGAGGTTTATCCAGTGCTGGACAATTAAAATGATCAAACATATTTAATGTTTATATTATATTAAATATTACTTAACACAAAATTTAATGTTAACAGACAAAATTTGTCTGTTTGGCTGACTAGATTAACCTGTTCTGGTCATTTTTTAATTTTAATTTTGTTAAATATTTAACTGAAGTTGAAAATGTATTTTTATACAGGGTTTACATTAATCCATCTTTACAAATGTTTTATTGACCGTCACTTAACTAGATTTATGTAGCCCCACCCAAAAATATTTCACCAGCCACCACTCTCAAATTTATACATATAATATGTATATATTTGTAGCTCATCTCTGATTCCTGCTTCTTCTTAACACAAACCATTGTCCTCAGTCTTCCTCTAATTCTTCAGTCAGAGTATAGGAAACTTGGTAAATGTAGACAAAGACCATATTGTGATGAGTTGACACATTGTTTCTGAGAGAAGCACAAGAGCGAATGTAACAATGACACAATGAATCCCCATTTTCTCAGTGCTTAAAAAGACCCAAAGAATTGAACGACATTCAAATTCAAAAATGGGACACTGCATACAGGCAGTTAACACCATTCTTCTACTTTTACTTTGAATCCTTGAAAAAATACTGTTGAAGAAAGGATACCAATGGTAAATTTGGTGGTTGAGAGAGGTGACCTTGTTAGGTAATTAACATCTTATTCTGAGTTTAATTGGACAAACTAAATCATTGTAACCTAGGTATGAAAAGAGGGTGCCTCTGAAAACAGGAAAGGGAGAGGGAAGGTAAGTTCTGTTTTAATTGTATGAAAGCATTAAAAATGCACCTGTTCACCGACAAATTGCCTCACTCATGGAAATCCTCAGGGAGATGCAACCCCTATTCAAAATAGCATCAAGTTGTTAAGATAGCTATTTATGTGCTTGGGTACATGGAAAGAAAAACAGGGGAGGAGGGAGGAAATCCAAATTATGTTCTTTGTTCACAGTCTCCCTTGTTAGGGATTCTAAACAATGCCTTAGAAACTTTCAAGATTTGGTGCTTTGTGTCTCTATTGGCTTGTCTTCACCAGCCAAACTCTGTCTTAACCCCCTTTGGTGTGTAGCAAATAGACTCAACCTCCCTGCAATATTTTCCTTGATGTTTTCATCCTCTGTTTCCATCATTTATTCTCTTCTCTTGATTCCCTGAGCTATTGCTTTATTTGCATCTGGTCTAAAAATAAAAATGAAAAAAAAAAAGTCTCATTTCTTGTTGGGGGGGGGGGGGTTGTCTGTGTATAAATGAGAGATTCATTAGAATTTTAATTGAGATTGAGTTCAGAGGTCATGAAGTTAACGCAGTGGCCTCGTAACCAAGATTAATTGTGGGGCAGTACATTTTTGATAAATTGCCTCAATGGAACTTTTACATGTCTGTCATGAACAGCACAGACGTGGTGACGCATGGCCAACCTGTAGGAAGAACCTGGTGTGTGATTACAGATGAAAGGCAGTTGTCTGTGATTGGCAAGAGAAACTGAGGGCAAGGCAATGGTAGAGACCAAATCTTTTGGTAAGACCAAATACAACAACAAAAATAGTATCAGTATAAAACCTAAAAATGACATGGAAAAACTAACAGAACACAAGACTGAATGAGGAAAAGTATAGAAATCTAAACATCATAGTGAGCTAAACCTGAAAACATCTGACAAAACTCAAAAGATAAAAACGTGAAAGACAGCTAGTAAAGATTGCAATAAAATACTCAACAGAACTGAGATGACAATAACCATGAGAAAACAATCACTGAATAAATATTACCTGAAAATATCAGGCAGAACCAGAATGATTAAGAAAGCTAGAACTAATAGGGAGGTTACAGGATGACTGAAGGACAAATTCATGAATAAGATAAACTAAAGAATGCTGTGAGAAAAAAAACAAAACTAAACATGAGAAACCCAGAACTGCAAACAAATTAGAAGCCAAGAAGTAGAAATCTTAATGAAACTAAAGGAGTAGGAACACAATAATCCTATGAAGACACAGGCCAACTTGCAACAACAAGCAAAACATTAGCAAGAGAACCCCAAATCATGACAAAGTTTTCGTGTTAAAGGTACAGTATGTAAGAATTTTACAGTGAACTACTCACACAACAGCCTAATGTCCAACTGATGTTGAAAATAAAGTAACATTGTAACAGATCTTGAGCTCAGCTGACTGGGTGGTCGCTAGTTTCTGTCATTTTAAAAAAGCTAGCCCGGACCGGAATCATTATTTACACGTCCAGACTTCCTGGTTTCATAGCGAATCACATGTGACTCTGCAAGGTTGCCAAGTCTTCAACACAAGCAGCTGTAATTCCACAACGAGCAGCAGCAAAAAGTAAGAAACACCCACATCCTTCTAACTGAGCAGCCGAGCTGCACCTGATGGGGCGTTAAAATGCACTTCGGAAAACTCAATGCTGAACAAATAGACCTTCAGACGTTACCAAAAATTAAAAAAATACAAGAAAAAAAACGAGAATCAACATCAGAACTGGCAACCCAACCGAAAAATCAGGGAGGGGGTGAGTGAGTGGCTGAGAACAGATTTTTTTTTTTTTTCTACATGAACTGCGGGATTCAGATTTGAGAATAAGGTCTAATTCTTACATACTGTAGCTTTAAATAATGTATATTTGTGTGTGTGAGATCATGAGTGACAAAAAACATAGAATTGTCACTTATATTCTACTTGTTGTTTGTGCACTGGTAATAAGTTAACTCATTGGCTGCCAGCTGTTTTCTGATCACTGCCAGCATTTTTAAGCATTTTTGCTGTATTTGAAGAGCCACAGAATATTGTGCTTTATGACTATATAAACACCAAAACTATCAAAACAAAGAGTACACTCTCTACTTCCATCAGGAACAAACAGCTTGTTTCTAGCTTTTTCCATTCTTTCACAATCTGCTGTAGAAAATAGGTGATTTCACCAAAAACTCCTTTTTCTGACAGAAAAACTGAGAAAACTGGCTTTTGTGAAAAGAAATACGTCATGCAGAAAAGTGTCTTTGACACTAATAAACAGTGTTTTATTGACACCTCCCGGTTGATCCAGATGGGAACCTCTCACCTGACGCATCTGGGTCAGGTTCACTAAAATCACGTGACTCGGACCCTCTGCTAAAATGGATTTCTCTGGCTGGGATGAAATATGTGCCGTGAGCGCAGCGACCTGCGTTGATTGTCGTCATTTCTTTTTATCCAAACTTTTGCAACTGCAACACAGACTGTTGAAGTGTGAGCTGCACACGTTTTTCTGCTTTGCTCCCTAAAGTGTTTACATGCATATTACATGTATATAATGTGTTGTATTACACATACATTTCACCTGTGTTTGTTGGTTTGGGTCATCTTCAGTTCCTGGAAGTTTGAGTTGTGTCCACTACCTTTGGTTGTTCAGATCCAGGGTTAAACTACATTGCCAAGCAAATCACCCTCATTTATCCTGGTTTAGACTTTTAAACTTAAAGTTGCAAACACCAATATCAAGACTAATCTGAGCCTCTACAATAGATAAATGACAAAAGAGCAAAAAAAAAGAAAACAATAACTGTATATAGAGAAAAATTCATCTGCAATTGGTGCAACTCTAGAACAGATAGTTCTTTCATTTCTTCTTTCAATCCCTTTTCCCAAAAAAACTTAGAACAATTTTAAAAGGTAAGTCACCCAGCTCCCAGGTTTCCTCCAAGGATGGCACCCTGAGCTATCTTTTATGTAATGCATGGCATATGGGGTGTTGTAAAATGAATCTATTTGCAGGCAAATTCAGGAGAATTGAAGATATGATAAAATAAACATTTGTAATAGAGGAAAAAACTAAAAGCTGAAATGGCAGCAAAACAGGTGGTACTTACAAAAACAAGGCACAGCATTGAGACACAGGAAAACATAGACCCAAACCATGGGTTGGTGACAGCAGCAGCTGACAATGAACAAGGGAAAAGAAGGTGTACATACTGAGGCAGGAGACAATAGCCAACTGAGCAGAAGGCAAAGGAACTAATTAACAGAAGGATGCACAGATGTCAGCCAGTTATTATCTGTACCTGCTTAGTCCTCTTCAGGGTTGTGGGGACAAGAGGTGGGGTACACCCAGGTCACCAGTCCATCACAGACAGTCACACCTAGAGATAATTTTGGTCAGAGGGAGGAAGTTGGAGTCCCAGAAGAAAACCTATGCAGGCACATGGAGAACATTCAAACTCCCCACAGAAAGGTCCCAACCCTGTTTTGAACCTAGGATCTTCTTGCTGCAAGGCAACACTGCTTCTAACTGCACCACTGTGTAGCCCACGCACAGATATGTGAAGGGAAAAACCTTACAATAGAGGACAGATGGAATAAACTGAGAAGTACAAAGACTAAGGGTTAACACATAGGAGAACAGACTAAGATTCAACAAACAAGACAGACTAAGATACAGAAACACAAGGGACAACAAGAGGGAAATTAAAACACAAGTGAGGAAACATTCAAACCACCCTCATCTACTCCATGGTTGGCTCCTTGGTGCTGACGTTGTGCAGCAGCAGGAGATGTGACCAGGATGCCAAAACCGATAACAGCATTGAAGTTGGGAAACCATGGTCTGGTGTCTATGATGAGTTCTTGGTTTATGGTGAATCAAGCAGGCCTGCTAGCAGTTTTAGTTCACATGTAGTCCCACGCAGACTTTGATAGGAAACTACACAACCATAATTACTTAAAGTTAACAACCTTATAGCAAAGCTATCACCTCCTGGTCTTATATGGAGGAGCCCTCTCTCAGTTATAAAGAAAGAGATTTGTAAAAAAAAAAAAACCTAAAACAGAGAAGAAGAAGAGACAGACCAAAACAGAGTAAAATAAAGAGAATCCAGTCCACCATGAAGAGACAGCCAATGAATAAAACCACTCCACCTTGTGTAAGACAAGCGTGGATTGGCTGTGCTTCATCTGGCCTCAATTATACTGACTAATTAGAGTTTCACAATTTTTATGTTTGAAGTATAAAGAAATGACAATGGAGGCCATCTGAAAAGCTCTATTGCAGAGCACCATGGCGTAAAAAATCCAAGACCTTAATCCAAAACTAACATGTGCCCTCTATGATAACACTGCCAACAGAATGTAAAAAAGAAGACACTGTTGGGTTAAAAAAGTGCATTAAAATATGTGCCTTCTCATTTCTCTCCTTAAAAAAGAAAACTGAGTCATCCATATGATGAATTGTGCAGGTCCAGGTTGCATTGGTATAAAAAAGAGAAAGAAAAGGTAAAGAGATGTGTTAGAGAGTGAGACAGTGACTGATAGAAAAAAGAAACAAGTCAAAGAAACACAAAACTGTGTTCTCTAACTATGAATGCAAATCATCATGAAGGAGGCCTACAAGTACAATATGTTTCATATACTCTTAAGACTACCAAATCCCATTACAATCAAGCCAATATCCTGCAGGAAAATCTGCAACAATAACTTGGAGGTTAAGTAATTAAGCTAATTGGGATGGTGCACAGCTTAACACAAACCTGTAAAAGCTTTATTGGTCAGTCTGGTTGCCAAATATAAGATGATTTGTGAACTTCTTGATTTTCTCTGATTGATGGCTGCTTGCTTTGAGGGATTTTAAAAAGTATTTGTCAAACTGCTTTGCTTGTGTAATTCTACACCAACCAATTACATGAACCAATCTTGATGGCTGTAGACTCTCCTTTGCAGCGAGCTCAAAATTATATGTTTACTGCTCATTTCATTTACTTTTATCATGGAGAAAACAGTGAAATAGTACAAAATACAATTTGTATTTAGCACCTTGATTAGCTTTAATGCCCTTTCATTTTCAAAACTGCTTGTTCTTCTGACTGTCTCACCTTCTCTGCCTGTTGCTCCTACTCATGTAGCAAATATTTTACACTCAACTCAACCTTAACAAAACAGCCTCTTATTAAAAAATCTAATTTTGGTTAAACTATTTTAACTTCTCCACAAAATAAAATTCCATGACATTTGTGCAAATTAATTAAATGAAGCTACAGTAAATGTTCCTGTCATGGCTGACTCTGAAGTTTGAGATTTTAAAAAAGATACTCATTTAGCTGTCTTTACATTCTCTTAAAGGTACAATATGTAAGAATGTTACAGTGAAATAATCACACAACAGTCTAATGTTCCACTGATGTTGAAAATAAAGTTACACTCTAACAGATCTCGATCTCAGCCGGCTGGGTGGTCACTAGTTTTTGTCATTTTAAAAACACTGTTCTGTGATGGAATCATTGTTTACAATAAATATTCCACGTCCAGACTTCCTGGTTCCGTAGTGAATCACATGTGAGCCTGCAAGGTTGCCAAATCTTAAACACAAGCAGTTACAATTCAGCAATGACCAGCAGCAAAGAGTAGCAGCACTGTGGATGGAATGGAAGCCAGTAAAAGAAGCGGCCTTGAGGTTACTTGTAGTAAACATAAGAAACCACAGCAGCCTTCCCAAAAACTGAACAAAGAAAGAATGAAAGAAATAAAATGAGGATCAATAGTGGAACTGGCAACCCCAAAGAAGAATCAGGGAGGAGAGGGGGTGAGTGTCTGAGAGCAGACGGTTTTGTTTTTCCACAGGAACAAAGGGACTCCATTTGATGGCAAGGTCTAATTCTTACATACTGCACCTTTGAATGTAAAATATGGCTAAATTAAGGCAGATAGAAAACACGAGTCTCTTTAAAATTTGAAAGGCTGCTAGAATCTTTCAGAAATGCTATGATCTGAGTTATTTAATTTCTGCTTTTTGCAAGAAACTGATGTAAATCTAGAATTCCCTCTTATACTCATTCAAAGTTCACATATCAAAATAAAAGTACAAAAAAAATTACATCTAATAAAGCACACCTGTTCTGCACCAGAAATTCTAAGGGCACAATAATTTTTTTAAAAAAGGTTTATTTCCAAGCAAGTATAGATGTCTAAGTTTCCATAAGAACAAGAAGTCGTCATTGGGATCTTCTACACAAGTTGGGAAAAAAAAAGAAAAACTTCTTAGCCAACAGATGAAATGATAATGGATCCATGGAAAACCATTACTAATCTTTTTCTTTCACAGCTGGCAGAGTAAAGATGGATGAACATTAGCAATGAACAGAGATAAGGTTTTTACCCACAGGTTGCAGAAACAAGAGAGGTGCTTCTGATCCAAAATGGGTCCGTCTTTTGGTTTGACTGAACTGCTTGATAAGGTAAGTGCTTATTTAAAACAACTCAGCCCAGAAACAGAGTAATGATTCCATTTGAAGTCACTGCAGACAAGAAAGAGGGCAGAAACAAAAAAAAAAGCCAGTTGCCACAAAGACAATCAGAGCAATACAATGCCACATCTGAAATCATAACTAGAAAGGCAATGGTCAGAACCTCTAAGCTAAAGGAAGAGCTGTGGCTTACAAACTTGACAAAGGGCAAGGAGAGGAACATGGCAGAGGAGAAAAGACGAATGAACACTAGTGTGCAGAAAGCAGATTCCAAATCTGGAAAGGGGTTAAGCATGTAGCAGAAACAGGTTAATACACACTATGAGAAGAGAAACATTTATCATGAATGTTGGATCACTGGGACAAGACAAAAGGACAATCTGGCACTGAAGAGAAGACACAGCAGATATTAAATGTAGGCAGGTACAGGTGAGACACATGGGTTGATTAACATGTGCAGCTGCAATGCTCGAGTGCTGATTGCAGAGCTGTGAATGGTTGCAAAACAGGGCGAAATCAGACAGTTTGACAACTAATTTTGAAATAGCAATACAAAAATTTGCTGATATACTTCTGAAAAAAATACAAATCCCCAAAATAATTTCAAGCCAGACTTGGAGTAACTAGAGTCACAATGTTGGTGACTTTAGACTTACCTTGATAAAATCACAAAAGACCTTTAACTCATCTTAGACTATAACCTCAGTAAACTGTGACTTCAGGTTGATGACTTGGAAAAATGTGATTTCTTACACAGGATGACTCACTTACTCTGTTTGAGGCCTCACTGCCTTTAGACTACTTTCTTCCCTTCCATGTATTGAGATGAATGAAAAGATGCAATTGGGCTTATGTCCCATGACTGTAAAGAAAGCTGTGAAGGCTCTAATTACACTGGATGTGTGAGGTCAGTCAACCTGCACATACAGCACAGAAAGGCCTGTCACTGTCTGTGCTGCATTGATCTCTGAACTACAGAAGAAATTTGATTAAATGGTGCAATAATAAATACACATAATTCAAATAAGGGGGGAAAAGGGGGACTTTGACTCCTAATTAAGACTTGAACCCTCCCTTAAATACATCAGGTTTTGGGGGATTGAATAGGGACCCAAATTTCTGTGATAAAACATGGACTGTCACAGAATCTGTTAAAATGTTAATGATATCTATTCAAAAATATGAAATTGAAAACAAAATCAGAAATAATTTTGTTGATGTCTGAATGTCGTATATTGTGAGAATCTTAACTTGCGTGTCAGAGGGCTGTTTTGCTGGTACTTTGGCTCCAAGATATTTTGTAGTTGGCATTTGTTTGGAGAGATTTTTGTTTTATGCCCTGTAAACTTGTGTGCTATATGTGATGATGTAATTTTCTGTAATGTATGTTGTGTATAGATTGAAGACATTACATTAAAACAATGACAAGTACTAAATAAGCTTCAATATATGTCTATTTACACTTACAGTGTGTATACACACACACACACACACACATTTACTATATGTTTTTGTGTGTGATATGTTCTTAATCAATATAGTTTCATATTGTAAAAAATCCGGTTCTGATTAAAGCTTCATGTTATCACAATCTATTTATATGTAATCTTCAGGACAATGTATGAAAATGTTATTGTTTTTGATCATGAAAAAAATATACCATAAAATGAAAAATATGGTGTTCAAACAATAACCTTTTCATGTCATAGTGGTTTTAGTTATGTTTAAATTTCTCTTCTTTTTTCTGCAGTAGCAGCAATATGGATCCGTAATGCAGAAACCGAAGCAATTTAATTTTTAATTTTATTTTGTTGCCTCCTGGCTGGTTCTAATAACTATTAGCTGTTTGTGTATATTCTAAATGAAGTTGTAATGAGTCAGTATTGCTGAATCCATTAAGTACAATCACCACAAGACTGATAAAATTTAGAAGTTCATTTGACAAACCATGAATTCTTTTGCCAGGGCAAGGAAATTGATCTGAGGTGAAGAACAGGGAGTCAGTTACTTGCTTAATAATACTTAGTTATAGGAAGTAAAACGTTTTAATTTGGGATTCTTGTTTGAATTCAGGTTTCTTGACTCCTTCATTGATCGGGGCACGATGGGATTGGGTAATGATGTTTCAGTGAGAACAGTTTGAGTACACTTGATCCTGAAACAGCATCCTACAATCCTTTTGAATTTCAAATACTCAGGGCATGATCATTTGCTTTAACTTGAGTAATGAGGAGCAGAGAAAGGAGTTAGTGATGACCAAGGCTGTAAATTTACTTTTTTCATCACCAGCCAGTGCAGCTGGTAGATTTCAAAGGTACCAGCCAATCAGAATTTCCACTGGCCAGTTTTCATTCAGGGAAAATAAACCACATTTTTCCCAAGTGTTTGTCACAGTTCTGCTGACAATGCATGCAAGCATTAGCAAGCAGCCAATGGCTGTATGAGATGTTTGTGGGAAATGTAGAAATAGTAGTGACAGGACAAATAACTGAAATGATTTGCTGCATTCATCACTGGCTAAAGTGGTCTGTAAATCTTTATTGGTACCCGCCAAAGTGCATTTTAACCCTCATTTGGCAGGTTGGTGGGTGTTAATTTAGAGCCCTGGTGGTAACATCACAAAAATTGATAAAATATACAATAAAAAAGGTCAATTTCAATAATCAATACTGTAAACGCAGATTCACAACAAACTCCATAATATAATTATATATTATATAATAAACAGAACAGGCAAAGGTCAAAAAACAAGAATCAGACTTACAGTGAGACGGGGTGGCAAAAACTCCTAGTCAAGGGCAGGTGGGTCTGCAACATAGTATCCACAACAAATCTGTGAAGGGGCAAAGCAAAGTCAATGATGGAGAGCAGCTTTATGTTCAAAGATTCTATAGTGACAAGGTTTGGAAAATTGCTGGATTGCTGGCAAGGTAAATCAGACAGTCTGGCAGAGAAGTGCATGAGAAGTAGGGCTAAACAAGGCACAGGTGGGTATAATGAGAAACTGCGGTAGGCTGACATGGCATGGATTCAGATTATAGCAAAACATCATTTAAACAGAAGTGCAACTGTTGGATTTGGGTTAACATGGTTAGTTGAATGAGATGAATAGTAGTCAGTGGCATTGGTTTCAATCAGTATTGGGTTCTGTCCAATATTCATATCTGTTGAACAGGTCATTTGCTAGATTGTACAAAGTATAACAACATGAAAGCTATAAAGTGAAATTCAGTTTCTTTTAAGGATGAATAGACAAATTTTCAAAAAGTCAACTGAATTTCTTTTTCTGCTACTTGAAAACATTTCACCTTTCATCCAAAAGGCTTCTTCAGTACTGATCATGGTTTGGGAGTTCCAGGCTTCTATGTTGTTGTGTCCAAAGTATGAATAGGCTTGTTAAAGTTACAAGGGTCATTGACAGCTTCATCCCATCTGCGAGTCATTAGGTCATTGTTATCTGTAACTAGTTTATGTGAGATATTGTCATCTTGTTTCACATTTTAGATTGTTGTAAAACTAAGCAGGAAAAAAGCCAATGCTGCATCACAGTACTAGATATGGAGTCCATCTCTATTTAATGTAGGTTTGTCCCACTTAAAGCTGCTATACTTAATTTGCATAACAAAATTAGCTTAACATATCATTTTTCATGCACATTAAAAACGTTTTAACACAGCATGGAGAAAAATATGTTGTGAAAATTAAAAAAAAGACAAAAAAAAATAATTAAGTGGTTCTCCCGTATTTGGCTAAAAACATCAACCAATCAAATGGTTCGGCCCGGAAGGAATGATTGGACAGTCTCTCAAGCCGTACGGACTTCTGCATTTATTTGGCTTCTGTGCTCCTAAAAACTGAGACATATTACCGCAGCACACCACTGCTGGGAGTGTTCGCCGCTCTACCATGTCACAGCAGGAGAAACAGCCGCTGGCTGGTTCCACGTCAGGTTCAGGACAAAGTAACAATTAATGTCAGTTGTTTGTTGTTATATTGTTTTCACTTACCGGTGATTCCGCCATGTTACGGTATTTGAATGAACTGCGGACCAGTGTCTTGCACTCGGTCGTCTTCTGGGGCTACACGTGTTTTCAAACCTGGGGGGCGTGGCTTAGAAATTCTACCTGACGGGAGGGGCTGAGAGTTCTGTGACTTTGTTTACAGTCTAAGCTAGGTAATCTGAAATCAGGGATATCAGCTTTAATGTACAATGCACAACGCTTATATGCACAAAACTGCTGGGTCCGAGGTCGTGCATATAACTGTCGTCCACTGTATATGGCCTTCTCCACTCATTTGTTTTCTCTGTCCATAATGTGTCCATTGCTGTCCTCACAGAGTGTCCTTTATCTTTACGATATAGATGTACAGCTGAGTCTTGACCTGAAGATCTGCCTCTCTTGTGTTGTACCAAGCATCTATGGAGAGGTTGTTTAGTTTCTCTTTTTGGAGAGATCTGAACACTCCTCACTTTACTGGACTACATAGACCACACCAATCAGTTTTGGTGTTTTGTCTTTACAGTGAACCAGTTTCTGTCTGATGGTCCTGTTTGGTTTGAAGTACACAAGGATGTTGTTTTTGAAGAAATTTCACTAAGATATGACATGACAACATTTTGGTGATTGTGTTTTCTCTCTGTTCATACCTGTGGATTGTTTTCTAGTGATTTTAATGGATGATCTGAGAGCCCAGATAGTGTATCTAAAACTCTGAAGACCTTAATTAACCCTAAATGAATGATACATAGTATGTCTTTGTTATATGTGTATGCTTCTTTTCTTAGAAATTAGGCCTTTCTTACATGAAAGAATGATCCCTGAGTTAATAAACTTAAAACTTCAGATAATGTAATTACGAATTTTCCCATACTCATAATTATGATAATATTTATTTGCAAACAGTGAAATTCGAAAAGCTTGAGACACAAATATAAAGCTTGCTCTTTGGAGAACACAGGTTGTTACTGGGATGATATATGTATATAATCACATGAACATTACTCAGTGTAAGCATGTAGACACACGTTCATTCGCTGGTATGCACACTGGTGATGGATAATGAACATGCACGTCTGGCACTGTGTGTGTGCGCTTGTGTGTGTGATTAAGCCCAGTAGCTCATGAGTGTCAGGCCTGAAAAGGTTGTGGGATGAATGAGAGCAGAGAATCAAAGAGAGATTACACGTCTGACCATGTATCATTCTCGATATATTGAACGCAGCCTTTGTGAAGATGGGAGCTGCTTATAAAAAGTGGCATTGTGCAGCGTCTGAAAGAGCGTGTGGGCTCAACTCCATGACTAATCTGTCCCCTCACATTATTTTATTCAATCTTCTGCCGACTTTATGTCTTCAACATTTTGCTGCACTCGGTAAACTTTTGAGTTGAATGGACAATTTTAAAGATTTTAAAAGGCATTAGCTCAGGCCCAAACCCAGAGAGAACAAAAAAGAGTATCTTTTTGTTTCAGTGCATAATGTATGACCAACACCAGTCCTCAGATTAATTGTAGCAGGCAGGGCAGTCTTGAGCACATTCTTTTTAGACTAATATTGAAAAGAGAGTTCATTTTCTAAAGAGAAAAATGTGATCATACTTAAAGGGATTATCTTTCTTTCCCCTATCCTCTATTACCCTCTTCACCCAAAGAACTCACTTAGATAGAAAAAAAAAATTAATACAGTATTATTAGTACATTCATGCTTACATACAAACACATTCATAAAACTAAGAAAAAATTGTTTAAGTAAAACAATATACAGTATATCCACTTTATGCCTCCTATGCTTTATCTTCACAGCTTTACAAATACCTGTTAGATGACTGTCACAAAATAGCCACTTTCTGTATACTCTATGTTTATGTATGTATATTTATTTCCATCTGGGGGAATGAGTAAAATATATATAATATACCAACTCCTGGTGTGGGTCCTCAGCTAAGATTCTTGTGCCATTGCCTACATCATACAATGATGAGAGACAATGAAATGTAGGACATACCGGCTCAGATGTTGTCCAGCCAAACAAAGTCTGTGTCAGGTGTTTGGGAACCAGAGCATCTTGATGAAACAAGGTATAAATGGGTGACAACAAGGCTCGTTGGACTGCTACTAGTCATGTAACCCTAGTCCAGGGCTGAACTGGGATCAAACATGGCTGTGACATTTTTGGCCATGATTATTTAAACGATACACAAAGTCACAAAACATACCAGAAGACATACGTGCACATTGTGTTATTTAAAAAATTCAAATTAAGTGCAGCAGCCTACATGGAAGAAAGTAACCATGTTAAATTCTAATAGACTTTCATCTTGGGAGAAATGACCCCAGTGCCACATTTTGAAGTGAAATTGGATTTTAAAGAGACACTGCTAGAGATGTCTTTTCACTGTTTAATTAAATTTACTGTTTATACAAATACACAACTCAACTATGCCCCATAGTAAGACCATATATATCCATGTAAAATAAAGATATCATCAAAGTTTTGTTACTTTTGTGCTAGCAATGTTTTACTAATACTGCATGATAATACTAAATGTAAATTGTAATACCTACAAACTGACATTTTATGGAATGTTAAAAAAAAAACACTGACTTGGACACTAAGTCTACTCACAGCATTATATGAAAATAAAGTCTATAGATATAATTTTCACAAACATACACACAGGTTGTGTAAAAGAAAATGACATAATCTGTCTCTAATCAGTTTGATAATATTAAAACTGTATTACTTCTAACTGCTTTCCAACATTTCTAAGATTTTTCTTTCTTAGTTATGTTTCAGTTTTAATAGTAATAATTATTATTACGTTTGAGAGGCTCACTGACCAGTTTGTCATTGGGAGCTTTAGTTTTTATGTTTTCCAGGATCTTTGTTGTTTCTTCTAGTATAATCATCCTGACACTCACTAGTCATTCACCTCCTTCCTTTGCTGTGCTCTGTGTAATTTCTATGAAGGCCAAGTATGTATATGGCTATAAGGCTTTTTGTATGATGCATAATGAATTGTAAAAAAATATGTACAGTACAGACCAAAAGTTTGGACACACCTTCTCATTCTCTTTAAAGAGGCCCTTCCATTAAAAACATTTTTTCTGAGGTTTCTGTTGAATATTTTAGCTCCACAGGTGTTCTTACCTTGGGGGGTATGAAAACAGGTCAACAACCTCTCTTTCAGTTTTAATCTCTAACTAACTACACAGGTGGCGATAACACCCGAGTTCTACCGAGTTCAAACGGCCTGTATCTGTTTCATCACAACTCCTTTGTTCGTTAGTAGTCGGCAGCTCCCACAGTTGAAACCATGCCTAGCATGCTGCTAGCTAAAAGGCTGTTAGCATAAGACGTAGCAAACAGGAAGACACGGCGTCTGACGTTGCCATGCGCAGCGGGGCAGGAAACAGGATACCTTGTTCTCATAGGTTAATTTGTTAGCCAATCAGAGTCCAGCAAATTCGAATAATGAATATGAATGAGCTGCTGATGAAGCAGCCTGACGGAAGGAGAACCACCCGAATTTTAATGCAGACAGATTGAAAGGTCTGTTAATCAGTGTTTGCTGACGTTTTGTAGATATAAAATGTTTCATATTACTGGTTAATACTTATGAAATAACCACAAAGTCCTGAAATTTGTATGAAATGGCCTCTTTAAATGAGACGGTGTGTCCAAACATTTGTCCTATACTGTATATAAATATGTCTGTTATGTATTCAAAAAAAACCTTTGCCTCCAAGCTCTGGTCCTTTACCAGAGTTCTGGGAGCTTGATGGTTCTGCTCAGTATCTTTGCTGTTCCCAGACTTGCACTTTTCTGGACTGATATGTCAGATGTTTTTCCTGGATCTGCAGTAGCTACTCCTCCAGTTTGGGGGTTACTGCCCCGAGTGCTCCGATGACCACAGGCACCACTGATGTCTTTTAAGCTATAGTGCGTAACTTTTACATGTCCGTGAATGTCCGTTTCAGCCAAGCCACTATTAGAGGAGATGACACAATGCAGATTAAGCCAATCGGCTCCTTTAAACATCTCATGGTATTTTTCAATATATATAATTTTTACTTTGCGTGTCGATCGGCGACATTCCCGCGCTGGCGCGCAGGAAATTACATCTTTTACGTCACAACAAGAAGGGAGGAGTAGGACGAGCGGAGAGTCTCGTAGCAGGAGGCAGAGTGCCGGCAGAACAGGAAAGCGTCATGGCGGAGAAGCCAAAGAAACGGCCGAGACACACTTATCTGGAAGTTTTTCCGAAGAGTCCATCTTTTTTCAACAGCTGTCCTTATTCAAAAAGAATAAAAATGTTGTGGAACCGTGAATCACAGCGGCAGAGGGATAGCGGTTGGGGGAAGGGGGGTGGGGGTGGGGGGGGGACAGGTGGGCGTACGTCATATGGAAGCGCCAGCTTCATTGTTGTAATAACGCAAAATTCCGCTAGGGGGCGAAAGAAGTTACGCACTATAGCTTTAACTTCCAGACCTTCTCCAGCTCTTCTCTGAGCTCCTGGTATTTCTCTTGTTTCTTTTTCCTGATGTTACAGTCACTTGATATTGATATATCAACTACCATGGATTTCCTTTGCTGTTTGTCCACCACCACAGTGTCCATTTGTTTCGTCATTATCCTGTATTGTAAAGTCTGTATCTGGAAGTCCCACAGGATCTTAGCTCAGTCATTCTCTAACAACTTTGGAGGTGTTCGTTACGTATAATTAATTCAGTTTTTGTCTGAAAGTCTTAGGTACTTATTTATGTGTTAATTTTTTTCATTCAAATGCACAAATTGGTGTGTTCTGAATTTTTTTTTAAAGATAAATGTCAATTTTAAATGTTAATAACTTTAAACCACTACCTCTTTTAGTTCAGTTTCAACCCCTCTCCAGTAATATTTCCACATGCAAAGAGACAGTCACATACTAACTTATCACATGCATAAACTCTAAAAACACTCAATTCTACCTTCAGCCTGCATGAATAAGTCGTTTCAGTGCTTATATTTCAGTTGCTGCTTACCCAACTGCTGACAAGACCCAGTTCACACTCAGTGAACCACTTTGGAATTCATGAGGATCACTGACAGTCACTTTGCATTCAATGCCAATCAGAAACTGCAGGTAAAACACACACACATTCAGAAAGAATTCTGATTACATGGTACATTCTGTGGTGTTTAAGCATTTCTCAGTGTTTTACTGAAATAAAACGGGCATTCCATACCCAGCCAGGTAGTTTAAAGCAGTGTTTCCCAACCCTAGCCCTCAGGGTACCCTGCTCTGCATGTTTTTGATTTTTTCCTTTACACACCTGATTTAAATTAATGGATAATTCACAGACTTATGAGAAGTTAAAGGCAAATTGTCAAGTAATTTGCTCATTTGACTCAGCTATGTTGGAGCAGGGGCACATATAAAACATGCAGGGCAGTGAAAGTGCCTGCAGGACCAGGATTGGGGAAACTCTGGTTTAAAACATCCCACACATGAGAATTGAAGCAGGAAAACATGATTCCCCTCCAGTCTTTAGTGGTAACTTGCATTTGGAGATTATGTAAAGTAAGTTAGCGATAATTTTTTAGGTATTTGAAGAGAATAACCATAGCTAATTGATTTTTGTGGTGCATAGTCAAGAGAGGGTGACACACCTGGCAATATGTGGAGTGTGTGTGATGCTGTCGAGACATAAACCAGTTTCTAGATGTAATTAGGGGTATATTTTAAACAATTGGTAAAAAGTTAGAAACTTGTGAGTTGAGGCACCACTTGCCAACTCTGAATCATAACAAAGAAATAATGATGTCTAAAATTTATAATGATAGTGATGAAGCAAGGGGAAGAGAACTTTACTTTACTTTACGACAAGAAGAGCAAAGAAGACATCAAGACAAACAAAAACTCATTTAGCTCAGTGTAGCTAAGATTATCCCGGTTGTCACTATAAGGACATCATAATTGACAAGTGGTGCAAATCAAAGTTTCCTTGTGCATTGCTCTTTTTAGTTACTAAGTTAAAGCTGTGTCTAGTATAGCTTAACTGTCAAACATCAACAAATGAACCATGCAATATTCCTTTCTTTGTTTACACTGTGCTTGTCTGTTGTTTTGTCCATAAAAGAAGCTCATGTCATTTGCTATGTAGCAATAACCCACATTAAAAAGTGCTTTAACTGATAATTAAAGCTAAATGTTCATGTTCTTTAAATACACATTGAAGATAAGGCTTAGACCACAGTGGAACACCCAGTGAGAACCCAGACAGACAAACGATCAGATGACCCAGTCTTTTTAATTAAAAAGTCTGTATTCTTCATAAACTGATTAACTCTGTACATCATCTGAAGAATGTTTAACAGGACGATGATCCAGCTTCTAAACATTAAAGGAGCCATAATGTAGCAAATATTATTAAGTCAATGATCCCAAATAGAAACACAAACTTATTTTTTTTAATAAAAATAGTACTTCATTCTTTGCTGAAATTGTTCTCTGTAACTCTCCATGTTTGTTTACATACACACACACACAGGCTAAGCTAAGACGCCCATCTGATGATGTCACAGCTTAGCAGACAGTTTTTCATTTACCTTTGAAATCGTTGTGGTTTTATGATAATTTATAAATGGATATAAATGATTAAAAAAAACATGTTCTTGATATCAGACTGAATTGTTTTTATCTACTTTTTAATATCTATTTAAATTTTTGTAGCCGATACCCTTGAAGTCACAGCCTCTCAATGTGAATAAATAGAACATTGCACTTTATGAAATTATGAAATAAAAACACACCTACATTTTTTCTTAGGTATTTGCTTTTGCGGATTCATTTAGTTCTTTTTTATGTAGTTCTTAGTTCAATCGAGGGTCGCCCAGACCAAGATGTAGGTTTGACAGCCAAGTGAGTCATGTTGCGATAACATGAGTTTGAGCTCTGGTAAAACCTTGCACAAAGTAGGTGGCAGGTTTAGTTTAAAACACTAAACAAATTATAATGTTTGAAACAAATGATAAGACTAGCTTGTGGTCTGTGCAGTGTGTCCTTGTGTGGTATCATCGAGTAGATTCATTCAACAGAGTCTCTGCATGATTTGATTTCAGGATTTCTTTTTTTAATGCAAAACCTAAAGTTTTACATTATGTAACAAAAAAAAAGTGAAATCTGTCCGTGTTTGGTGTCTCATCATGTCTTGCAGCCACACACCACACACGGCAGGAGCAGAACAGGAATATGCCAGAATTTTTTTTTCGGTGTGTGTGCGGTCTGAAGCTCTTGCAACACTGTTAAAATCTTGCTGTGTGAACCAGACTTAAAGGTGCAATCTAAAATATTTTCATAAAAAGCAATATTTTTGACAAAATAATGCCTCCACTTGGTGTTTAGAGGGGTGTAAAATGAAAATACAGCATTTTCTGTGGAAATTATATTTGAAGTAAAATACAATAAAATATTAATTTTAATGGGCACAATGTTAGCATTTTGTTTACATCTACCAGCCAATAGTTTGCAGACTAGCAGGCATCATTGTGGGTTGCCTAATACGGTAAATAGTCCGACACAGTGAAGCTGGTACTGTGGAGTCTGCAGGTCAAGCAGCTGGAAGCACCGGGGATATGTGGTGATTTTTTATCTTATTTGCTTGCCATAGAGTCAATATTTCTTGACGTAACTAGCAAGGAAAAGTGTGAAAAAGTCTTGAGTAGCAGCTCACACGCGACAAGTGGTTGAAGTGTGGGAACTCCGGGCTTCATGTTCGGCTGGACGAGGCTTCGGAGGATGGTGTAGCTGAGGCGTGCAGGATGGCGTGAGGAGGACAGAGGATCTCGAGGAGATTGCTGGAAGTTTCGGTTTGCTCAAGAAGAGACGGGGCAGATACGTGAGCTCTTTGCCATTTACTGAATCCATGACTGAGCGATGAACAGATAGGACTTCTCTCCATTTATCAGTCAGTGTGATCAGCAGGGCTGGAGAGCCTTTTTATTGAACTGAGCACGTGATCGGGGATCAGAGTGGGTTTGATGAGTCACCCCGATTGCTGTGTTGTTGTGGTGTTCATGTTCCATATTCCACCTTTAAAGCAGGTCAGAAATGCTGCTAGATTTGTCACTAGATGCTTTTTAGAAAAAATGTCGCTAAAGGGGTCTAAAAAGTCATTAAAAAATTGTGACAAAATCGCTAAGTTGGCAACAGTATCTCTGACTATATACGTAAATAACACTGATTGAATAGGCCTTTGCGCTGCTTTTGGTGTTTGGGCCTAACAATCAACACTAGAATTTCAACAGACCTTTATGCTTCAGTGCTCAGGCTTAATTACTAATAGCAAATGTTTTTCTTTTGTCCTCTAAAGAGGTTAAACTGATAAATTAACTATTATTTACCCAACAAATGCCCCAAGCTAAAAGTAGTTTTACATAGGATAAAGATTTAAATCAACTAGTCATGCTTGTTTTTTGAGACCAATATACCTGGTCGATCAGGTACTGACTTAGAGACATCTTTGTGCTACATTTTTAGCAGCTTTCTGCCCAGCAATGCTCTGTGCAAGGAGGGTAGAAGGAGGAGTTTTCCAACATGGTGGTGAGAACAACTCAGTGGGCAGAATGGCAGGTGAAAACATGAAACACACAAATTATCTGTTATTTTGCTCTTTGACATTGGGGGTGGAGCTTGGCTCATTATCATACCAATCATAAACATTTTAATTGATTTCAGTTTTTAACTTTTTTTCACAAGCAAAGGCTAAAAATTGAAAACACATTTGAAATTGCTGTCTTACAGTTTAAGTAAGGAGTGTTGATGTCTGTGATAGAAATATACTTTTTTTTTTGCAGTAAAACATTCACACCTCTGTTCACCATAATACATTCTCCAAACAAGAGTTCCTATATTTGTCAGCAACTTGAGCTCTCAGTTAAAGCTCAGGGGGAGGCACGGAAAATGTGGAAACAGCCTGAGTTTAAAGTGATACATTGAAGACTAAATCATAGATTTATTTAGTAGAAGCCAAAGACCAAGGGAGAGTTTTAACACATTTACACCAGAGAGTTCTCTAAGGAGAGATGCAACAGTAGGTGGTTGTGCAAGAGCTTATTTGAGTATGTGGTGTATAACTGCCGGTGTGTATTCTTATGCGTGCACTGTGTGTGCATGTGTGTTCCCATCAGTGCGTTGATTGCTCTTATCCATACACCCACCTTTTTCTTAGTTTTGAGACAATCTCCCAGGATGCCTATTCTACATTAAACAGTGCTTTGAAGACAATTGAGCTGAGACCCAGGCTGATCAAGGCTCCCTTATCCCTCCCAGCACATTTATTATCAAAGCTTTCATACCATTACCATCATTATACACTATGTATTATTATTATTATTTTGAAATTCAGTGCTGAGAGCAGGCGAGAGACGAGGGCCATCATAAACAAATCTATTATTGGTGATGAATTACATAATAACACAGGCATAATGCCATTCTCTCACAAAACCGGTGAAGGTGCTGAACTGGAAAAAGTACCCCGTCTGTAGAATCTGAATAAACAATAGGGGAGGGGGGCAAAAAAGACAAAGATGGTGTGTTTGTTAGATTGGATGTTTTTACTTGAAAGCTAAAGGCTACAGTTTGCTTAGCACATAGCTTTGCACTGTCATCTGTTTGTTATCAGCTATTTCTTACATGTCATCAGATTTACTATTATTGTAGGATAGCAAATTTTCAATAAAAGGTTTTTGTCAACATTAACGTGTAATGTCTTTTTAGGGTGGACTCAAATGCATGGACAAAACTTAGGTAGCATTTTTTAAAGTTTTGCTTTTGAACTGCAAAGTAGCAGCTCCTTGCTGTTCATCAGACCAGAAGGTGTTTTCTATCAACAGTGTAACTGTGACATGGAGAGGAAAAGTTAACTGAGTGAAAGATAAAGAAAATATCTCACCTTGCAACATTCTGGTTACTATTCTTTTTCTGGAGCGAATGGGAAGGAAGAAGTGAGCTGGAGAAATAAACAGAGAGCTGGGGTTAGAAAAATCATGGTTATGAGGGTTAACAGCAGTAACAGTATTCCATTAATCAGTCTGAGTTCGCTACAGAAAAGTCTCTGATCTGGGCAAACAAATCCAAAAATCCACAAGCTACAAATCCCATAGGCAGAGGTCAAAACACTCTGTGAGTAGTAGACTGGACAGACTTTAACTTATACATTCAAAGGGCAGGCTGGGGGTGCCATCAACAGAACAGAAAGGTATCAGTCAAATTTTCAAGAAACCAGAAGGTGTGAACAGAGACTTGGTCAGGTAGGCAGAAACAAGGTTTGGTACACTCTATGATCAGGTCGCTTGACATGAATAAGAGTTGCTGCGCTCACAATCTGGTGACCAGAGACAGGCTGTGAACAAGTTAAATAGGGCAGGAGACAGGTACGTGGGATGAGGACTGTCAGGGGAGACACAAGTGAGTGGCATGATCATGATTACTGTAGTAGATCAGGGAATAACATGATGGGAGGACTGGAAACATGAGGTATGATCAGTCAGGGATGGCAAATGACAACAAAGACCTGAATCATGAGATTTTTAAAAAGTATGTACTGTGTGCGTGCAAGTCTTAAGTGTTTTACTATTCTTTTTATGTACTGATATGATTTTTAACTTTTTGAGATGTGACATTCAGCATTTGATTAAAATATCTCGAGAAACCCTTTTAATTTTGGCACACAGAGGCAATGCTAGATTTTAAAACGGGGAAGATTTGTATGTGAAACACTATAGTAATAAATGTTTCTGAGTTGTTTTTTTTTTTGTGTTATTTTGCTACTTATATCAATCAATATTACACGTCTGTTCTGTGGACACTTTCCACATAAACTGGGATTTCCTTTAATAAATATTGCTGTACAATTTTGAGGAAGGAGCATTTTGTGCTGATTTTGGTTCCACAGGCTTGTTGAATTTTCTGCATGAACATTTTCAAAATGTGTTTTGGCATTATTTCCTTGTAAGATAACTACATTTATTTCCCTAAATGCAAATTACTTAAGAGACTGTTGGCTCAGTTATAATCTACTTTATTATTTACTTAATTATTATTTAATTTAGTTTATTGTTTTTTGTTTCTATCTCTAATTAGTGTTAGTACCTAGCTAATTCTGCCCATTTTCAAAGTGATGAAAAAGACTCAGATGCGTTTGTTTACTTAAAAAAATTACTTTAAATGAGTGAAACTGCAAACAAATATTGATCACTGGTGCTGAAGAAACCTTCTGTGAAGCATATGACTACTTAACTTATTAAGGGAACCTCCAACAGCAAGGATATTCAACTTTCTTCCAAGGAATCTCCCTCTTGCAATAACAGAAAAAAATTGCAAATGAGTAACATACAGAGTCGTGTTTTATTTTGTTATTTTTAACTCTTGAAATGATAGAAACTCACAATCCCACTTAAAATGTAGACCTGTATGTGTGTATTTGATGCTTTTAAACTTTTATCAAAACTTTTTATGATCATGTTGTGTTATTTTATTTTGTACGTGTGCAAAATGTTGTGACAGCCCATGTGCCTTGGGTGATTCTGTGCTCTCTATCACCTGTCTTAAGTAGAATGGGCCTCCCAGGCTGGTAGCTAAGGTACATTTGGGATCCAAGTTTGTACAAGTAAATGTTTCAGATCATCAAGTTAAAGTAATTGTTAGATAAATAAACCTCAAGAAAAAAAAAGATGTTTTTTTTATGTTGTTATTCTTATTGACCAAGTCAAAGTCCAACTGGATCCAACTGTGATGCTGTGAAATAACTTTAAAAAGGTAGTTCATATCAAAAAATCCTGTAGTGTGACTGAAGGAATGTTGATGCACTTACAGTATCACTGCTGAATTGTTGTAGTTCAAAGCTATAAAAGACTCATTGCCATTTATCTCAAATTGCAGTTGCTGCTGTTAAGGTTGAAACAACCAGTTATTACATTTAGGGGGCAATTACTTTTTCACACAGAGCATGTAGGTTTGGATTTTTTTTCCCTTTAATAATAAACGCCTTTGTTTAAAAACTGTCAGGGTTGTGGGATTTTTGATTTTGTTTTGTTTTATTTTAGTGGTGTATTTTCTGTTTTTTTTTTTCTATCTTTAGTTTTGAAATCTTTTCTTTTTTGCGGTTCCCCATTTTTTTCCTGTTGGGTTTAATTAGGATGTTTATTGTCTCCTGTCAGTCTCCTGTTTCAGTCTCACGTTTCCTCAGCTCTGTCCAGGTTTTGCATGTGTTCACACTCTGATTTTTCCTGCTCCTCTCCTGTTTCCTCTCAGTAACCATCTCTCCTCTGTTCTCTAAGTCTCCAGTTCAGTCGATCATTTGTCAGAGCATACGTTTTCAACCCCGGTAGTTA